>JANHGB010041839.1:2696-13950 GCA_026283785.1 Coracopsis vasa
ACTTTCAGTGGGGAAAAGAAGGAGCCACAGTAATGGTGTTTGCCCCGATGAGGAGAGGACTGGTAGCACGATGGGATTTCTCTAAAAGAGCAATTGCTTTTGTTCTTTGTAAGCTATTTTGCCCAGAAATAAATGTGACTAAACACAGCCCCAAACTCCCATAATACTGATTTCTTTAATGAGAAGCTCATCTGAAACCTCCAGACACTTGCACAACTTTTTGGGCAAGTGATAAATGAAAACTTGAATACAATAAAATCTGTATCGTCAATATGACTACTTTTTATGTTTGATAACAAGGGCAAGTGCTCTTATGCAGCACCAAAGTTTTGAAAATTATCAGTTGCTCCACTGGAAATAATGCCTTCAAACCCTACTCAATTATAGTATATTTGATATCTTATTTGCACTACCAGATATTCCATGAAAGACAAAGGGACACACACCTACCTATTTATCCTCCCTAACCCTCCTGTTGGGAGCAATTACAATTGAAACTCATGCTCTCCTTTCTGCCTATCCTACAGTCACCCAAGGTAGCAACTAGCCTACTTGTAACTAGGTTAATTTTTACATAAAAAGCAGCAGTAGTTCATAATAAGAAAATAAGAGAGGTTGCAGGCTCCACTGGGAGAGTTTACTGTTGGTCCATTGTTTCTGTTTAGTAAATACCTGTTTAGTAAATACCTGTGATTTTATTTAGTTCACTTGAAACAGGTATATATGCTGCTTTATGTTAGCAGACATTGAGAAAAATATAGGGCAACTGAGTTATTTTCCAAAAATACCTACATAAAAATAGGAAAAAGGTTTACAACTTTAGCATTACTCATGAGAACTGAGACTGGTGTATGTTTAAACGCTATTGGAATAGTCTACATTTACCAGTAAGATTTCCAAGGTAAATAATGCAGTAAAGTAGTATTATTAAAAAAAAAAAAGATAAAAAAAATCAAGAGACAACAAGACAACTTTGCAACAATAATCATGTCAGAAGAAAAAAGTGACATCAAAACCATGCAAAACCCTTGCTCAAAACAAAATCCTCAAGGATGTTCTAAACTCAAAACAGCAAAAATTTGCTCTTTGTATTGTAATGTGGTTTTATGTTGTGTGATGAATGAAGAAAGTATTATAAAACTCAGTAGCATCTTCCCTCTAACACAAAGTCCCTGTAGCTAGGAAAGGATGCACAGCTCTTGCCATGACCCCACATTCCAAACATTACCCTTCCTCTTTCTGAAAGGAATTTGTTTAGTAGTCATATCCTTTACCGAATTTACTTATTTGAAACATATTCCTTTGATTTCATTTAAGAAAGCTGTACTTACAAACTTCTAAATAACATGCACTGACGTAGTAAGCACCCTTTTTTTAATTAACCCACATACACACATGTACATAGGCATGAACACAAAATCGAACTTCACTAATAGCTGTATCAGAGCCGAGGTTCATAAGGAGAAGTAATGCTTTTATTAAAACTAATAGTAAGAAAAAAAAATTAAAGACTTTTCTTGTAGTTACCGGGCTTGCATGCCTGAAAGCTCTTCAGCCTTTCCCCTCCCTCGGTTGTATACAGATACTGCTGTAAAAGCTACTACACCCCCTACAAACTACTCCTCAATCTCAGACCACTGTTATCTAATGCAATTCGCATTCAACATTCACAAATATTTAGATTTTGTTCCAATCATCTCAACCCTTTTCTCAACAGGACCCAAAAGAAGTCTTTCTAGGTAAATTCAGACACCAGATATACCCACCATGAAATCACACCTAAACCCTCCACAAACTAAATCCTGCTGTCACACATCAAGAAAGCATCTTCTCCCCCTAGATCATCTCCAGCATAAAATCAGGAAGACTCAATTTTATGATGTAGACTCAAAAAAAAAAAAAAAAAAAAAAAAAAAAGCAATCTGGAAGAAAGAACATTGTAATCTCTCAACAGCAAATAGAAATATTCTCATTGTTTTTAATGGTAGATTAAATCCAGTGGCAACTGGTATCTTGAGGTCTGCTGACAGTGGATGTCACAATTCTTTGCTTAAATCTATTTACCTCCTGAATTAACTTGACATCTGTTGATAGATATATTCCTGTACACTAAACTCACCCAAAACAGTTCTTTTGTCAAGTCTTGAATTTCAGCAGCGAATACCTTTTGTTGCATTTATTCACATTGGAACACATTTCATTAAAATACTTCACAGCCATCTGTCCCATATTTCTTAACATAAATGTCTTGAGATATGGTATCATATATTTCGCTATTAAATACAAATGACACATTTGCTATGAGAGCAAAAGGTAGCAGAAAGAAAAGAAAGTATCACACTTAAAATCCAGTTAAAACAATTCTTAAGTCATGCACTATGCGTTGCCATTTTGCCAAGGGAGGTTCCTCTAGGGGCAGCAAACTCGTACAGGCTGATCTTCTACCAAAAAAAATTTGCTATTCAGTTCTTTCCTATATCTCAATATCTTTCCCTATATCCCAAATACAGAAATCCCCTCTTAGCCTTCATTTCTAGTAAAACTACAGAGCAAGACCAAGAGCTTTACTCCTTCATTGAAGAAACAATTTTAATAGCTAATGTGATTTGATCTAGAAAGATTTCAAGAACTGTCAAACAAAAGACAGTTGAACATTTCTACCAGCTCCCAGTTCCTATCACAGGAGACCACATGCTCCCAGCTAAAAACGCCAGTGACCTGATACCGTTTTTTAAAGTGGTGCTTGTTTTCATCAATTTTATCAGTGCAGAAGTGGATTTGACACCAGTTTAAAACCTTGCATACTTTAGCCACAGTTGTAAAGTGTTCACTTCTACCATGAAAACATAGTTTAGACTTTTGTGAAGCAGATTTACAGAAGGGCTTGCCTGAAACTCTGCTGCAGGACTACTACAGTACTTAATCATAAGTCTTGTAACTCTAAAAGAAAGAGCCAAGCATGGACAGGGACTTAATTATACACAGATTAAAAGAGTATTTTCATAATTGCATTCTGCATGAATAATAAATGAAAATAGGGCGAGTCTCAAAATACTCAACCATCATGCAGATGAAACAGCTACAAGTATGAGATCTCAGTGCAAAACTGAGAGATCACCAAGTACTTAAAACTGGGCCAAAATGACAGGTAACTATATTCTAACTGCTTTAGGCAGCGAAATCTTTAAACCTCCATGCATCACGCAAAAAGAAGAAAAGAGTAACAGGTGAAGGGAGAAGAAGTACATTCCTCAAAGGTGGTGCAACATTCCAAGGAAAAGCAAGCTAGTATGTGACCTTAAGGTAAGGAGCAAGGACAGAGGTGTGCCAACTTGGTTTTGACATGATCACCTTTGAAGGACTCAAGACAAAAGCTAACTTATCAGTTGATGTGCAAGTAAGAACTGAAGAATAAATCATGCTTTGATGTACTACAGCACCCAGTGATAGAACATGTTCCCGGTGGAAAACAAAAGAGCATCTACCAACACATCCATTTACCAGCATAACTTAATGGGCTCAGGAATCTCCAGGCACAGCTAGAATAAAATAGACTTTACGGAGCAGCCAAGGTTACCTCATTTGGAAGTACTGCCTTTGAGACGGGCTTTCTTCAGTAGCTAACTGCCACAGAACAAGTAAGAACAGACATTCAAAAGCTCAACAAGGCAGTCAAGCAACATGGTAAAAACCATTACATTACCAACCACCCTGTTAAGCCTTACAACCTAGTTCCATTTCCTGTCCCCCAACAGCCTTCTCAATCACAGCTTCTCTTCCGCTTAGCATCACTTCAACAGACTTACACCATCAAACTTAGCACGCTATTCAGTTTACTTGTTCTAGTATTGGTCAGGTGCATTCTTTGCTTCAGCTCCTTTCTATTCACCTTTCATCATCTTTTATACTATCATTCTCTACTTAGTCTTGATGTCCTTCCAACAAGCAGATCAGCTGCAGAGCTTTCAGCTTTCTTGCTATGACAATATGCCGTATGCATATATTCATGCAAAGCACACCTGTGACCTGCTAATGTACATACACAAATGTGATCTAATTTTTATAATCTCACTCAAATCTTACCCTTCTCCTTTTCCACTATTGCCACCCAATTGTACTTCACCAAAGGTTGAGATACAAAAGTTATCTTCTTATTCCTGGGACTCTGAGTTTCAAGTTTTTCAAAGCAGAGATTGTCATAATGTTTCATACAAGCATCTAGTGTACTTCTGATTTCTAAAAATAGCAAGTGCAAGCAGAGGCAGTGGTCTCCCAATGAGTAAAACCCCATTTAAGTGACTGTATCCTCTGTGGTCTTCATTTTCGTATCTCCTACGGAAATTTTTCTTTCCAGCTTCATTACTACCCTTTTAGATATTCTTAACTCTGTAGATACTTAGAAAATAAATGATATCACTAAAATCAACTGACCACCATATTCAGTAATATATGATAGAAGTATGTGCTGAAAGGTAACCTATGTCTAATATGCAACATTATCTAGAAAGAGAAAGCAGTACCAACTGATCACTTTCACTGAATATTATTTCACAAGAAAGGAAAATACAATAACAATCTGAGACGACCAACAGTAGAAGCAATTTAGTTGCAAAAACCACCGGACTAAAGAAGAGGATACACATACAGCTTGCACTCCATCTTCCATGTTTTACCGATTAAGGCTTTAACTTCCCAACACACAGAAAAGTAAATAGTAACTTGTTAATAATGGTTTAAACCAAGAAAAGCTATTTTCTCATTCAGCAAAATACCAATTTTAAGATTCCCCCAACCTGTGGAAAAAACTTATTTGAAAATACTTAATGTATTGTTACATAATAAAGGCACACTTAAAAATATAACACAACGTATAGTAATTGATTTTGAGATGCTTTAGCCACTGGTAAAATACATTCATTCTATTCCTACCTAAATTCCTATAGTCCTAAAAACTCCAGAATTTAAAACCTTTTTTCTCAACAACATATATAAAACTAATTCATACTTAATGGAATTTTGTTAAGAGCAAGAAAACCTACTACAGATTGCATAAAAATCAACAAAAACTTCAATTTAGTCTCCAGATATCAAGTGTTCAGATTTACACTTAAGTGTCTGTTTGTGATTAGCAAGAATTTATGATTAATCACCAGATACTGAGTATTTGCAGAGATAATTTGGCACCTACTAAGAAAATGAGGAAAGTTTTCAAAGCTCAAACAATTTGATTATTTGCTTACTATCCTACTCGACTGTTGAACTGTCACCACCAATTTTGAGACATTTAATGCCAGTATCAAAGAAACAGCTGCTATATCACATCAAGTATCAGTTTTACTCACTTAATTTTACTTCCAAATATTAGATTTCATCCTTTTACCTCCTATATGCTTTAATAATTATAAAAAGAACTCAATTCCTCAGTGTCATCTTCTGTCAGATACTATTTCTATTCTCCTGTACTATAAGACTTCGAGCTCCAAAAAAACCTCAGACAAAAATGTCAATGCTTTAACATTGTGCTTAGCAATTTCCACATACCCCAGGCAGGACAGTATTGTTGTACTGCAGACAAACAAGCAGATACTCAGTTAAGATTTTTTTAAAAGCAAGAATTCTATTAGATAATTCAATTAGGGATAACTGGCATTTCAAATATTCTAGGGGAAATTAGGAAAAAAGCATACTTTGTCTTAGGGAAAAAAACCCTCCAAATTAGGTTAGAGTAGTATATGCATACATATATGTTTATGACAAAATAGATGAGGACAAAGTATTACTTTTTCTGCAAGATGTCTCCTTCCACACATTAACTAGAAAACTTATGCAGCATTTTGAAAACATACAACTGTGTTAAGAAGAAAAATAATCACAATCTGGGCAGACTCTGCAGCTGCCCCTTTGACTTATCAATTTCAGTAAGCACAATTTCAATCAAGTCTAGATAAAATATACTAATCCTAAATAGACCAAGTTTGTCACCTACCACTTCCTATAAGCTGCTTACTATCCTGAAAAGAGAGAGAGAGAAGAAATGCTAAATTAAATGCCAAACAGTAGCAGACAGCGCTTGTTTGGCTGATTAACTTGTAGACAAGCATTACAAATAAATCTGAGCATGGTCTGCAGCAAATTAAATTCCAGTGCTTTTAAGAACAAAGAATTCCTTCGGAAAGAGGATTAGCAACTTTACACCCAGGAATGCCAGTTTAATTTAATTGTTCCACAATCCGATATTTAATATGCAAATATCATTTTGATATATAACAGCAATTTTGAAAAAGTGAGGAAACAATTTCAATATACAACAAGACTCATTCTCTTCTGAACTGTGATTATACAAAATAAAGCTGGTTGAGGGTTTTTTTAATTACTGGGATTGAATTCTATTAACATGAATCAGAACAAGTCTAATTAAAGGTTAAAAACTTTAAATATTTCTAATTAAGAGTCTAAATAGCTCCACTATTAGAGTAGTACATTTAAAATCCCACCTCAATGACCTTCCTGGCCTCTTTGTATTTTCCTGTTTCTAAGAAGGCGAAGAAGAGATCATAAAGAGCCATCATGTCACCATATTCTCTGCTTATAAAATCTGAAACTGAAGAGAGAATAAAACTCATTAGTTTACTAAAAACATTGAAGCATTTTAGTACATACATCAGATTTTGTTAATACTAGTGTTTTCCAAGCATCTCAAACCTCCAAGAATAAGCCATACGGAGATAAATTCTGAAACATATGGAATTATTGGAACATATTACACAATTTGTTGTAGCTTTTCAATTGAATGTTTATCTGCAAAATATTTTGGATTACATTCAACAAAATAAACTATATATTGGCATTCTCCCTCTACTTGTAGAGAGTGAGGATACAGGATTTCTTAACTGCACAACTATTTGAAAATAGTGTTGTTTTACTATTGTTACTATTGAGTTGTTTCTTCATAGTAATATACATAGCTAGAACAAGTATAAGCACTCATCTTGGAAAGTTCGATGCTATATTACCCAAACATTCTAGTTCTCCGCATTTAAAATTAAAATCAAGTTTCAATCTGAAGAATGAAGGCATCAGGTGCTTTAAAGTTACACATATAAATACACACCATTCGTTTTCTTTCAGCTGAAAGAAATGATATACAAATCCTGGAACAAAAAGCCTCCAGAATACACCCTATATGATCAGACAGCATTTGACTACACGCAACTAACCCTTTTGCAGAAGATCAGAATCTCCTTTTTCTATGAGTCTACAGTAGATGTTATGAAGCTGCAGAACTTTACCATACTTCTTATAACAGTTCATTAAAGCTTCCAGAGCCGCAGGCATGTCATCCCTTGTGGAATGAAATAAAACAAGAATAAAATCAATCAAACATTGCAAGCAGGAGCAGTGCATGCTGAACCCACTTCAGTCTTAACAATTCCAAGGACAACTCATTCAGCAGTCTATAATCCAAGAGTGTATTTCCCCATCAATACGCTAGTTATTTTTAAATTAAAGGTAAAAGTTTTCCTACAAACAAATACCATGTATGCTTGACAACCACAGACATGAAAACAAGCTACAGATTTATGCTTAAACCTTTTGGCTTAAACTTTTGATTGCATCACCACCATTCACTACAAAGGTGTGAATGTTGTTCATCATTAGATGCACTTAACTTCTGAAATAAAATTGAAGTTCTGCTATGTACTATTGTGACAAAACCCCAATTCTATGGAAATTTCAGTTTGCATTTAAGGGTTCTATTTTTTTTTGTTAATAAGTAATATTGTGCATGTAATATTATATTACTTCCAAATGTCTGTTTAGAAGTTTTTAATTTTTAAACTAAAATTTTTCCACAGCTTTTTTATTTCAGTACATATCTCTAGATTTAAGCAAGATAACCACAGCTCTCTTCAGATTCCTTCGCATTTGCTTTACACCTTAATGGACTAGCTGTAAATAATCTGTTGATTTCCATTTCATCATATTTGAGGGGCTAGCATTCTTCCATTCTATATAAAGTTATGAATCCAATGTATATTGGAGTTTTGGCCGTGCAATTTTTACAAATAATTCAACAATATATTAAGGTAACAAAATGTATTTTATGCTGGCCTATGTCACATAGAGCCACAGCACTATTATATATCCACGGTACCAGTAAATTAGTGTGGAAGATGCTGACTTCCTTAAATGCTCTTATTCAGGAGCCTTTGAGCAGTTAAGTACCAGTAAGAAGCACAGTATTTCCATTTTGTTATGTCAGTCCTTTGCTGAATTTTTAACCTACCTATAAACACCTTCAGAAGTACCTACAGTTAAAATGCAAAACTGCAAAGCCATAAAACCAATCAGATCTGGAACTTACTATAACAACAAATACAAATTAACTTTTCCTACTGTGCAACTAACAGAACTAAATCATCTGCTGCAGACCCTTTTATAAAGGACTGCAACTGTAGTTAAAAACCAAACCAAAACACAAAACCCCCAAAAGCAACCAAAAATCCAAACCAAAACCAACAGAAGACAGCCACTGGAACACTGATAAAACAGTATCTGAAGTTATTCTTTGAAGGGGAAGGTTTGAACTGAAATTGAAACAAAGCAAAATGACACGCATGAAATGCAGTAAGTAGTCAAACAGTCCACAACAATGTATGTTAGATTTCAAAATGCTTATCAAATAAAAGCTGCTGCAAGTAGGCAAGAAGGGAAATAAAGAATTTTAAAAAATAATAATAAAACCACTTAGCAGCAACAGCTGAAGGCCATAATAAAACTGACTTGAAATAATGATTTTGCATTCCTGAAGCAACTTCTTATTGATCATCTGAACCTCAACAAATTAAGATACTACTGCTAAAACAAGCCAAATTCAGATGTCCTCCCATTGCATTTCTTATGCAGCACAAATTTTGCTTTTTTCAGAGAATGAAATATCTAGATTACAAAATACTGCAATTTTCATTTAGGCTAATATTTAAAAAAAAAGAAAAGAAAAAAAAGACTAAAACACAGAAGAATTAATTTTGTTCAGTAATACCGGCATTCTGAAAATAAAGCTAAGATGATGGATTTCTACCTTATCCCCCTTACTGAGCCCTGTTTACAGTGCATCTTCTGGCACCCCATGGAGTCATTTGAATTTTTGTCATTTGGGGTGAAGACTAAATTACAGGTTAATTTCAAAACTGCAAGTAGATGTTGCAGGCTAGATTACTGTCATAAAAGAGAAATACTATGGTAGTTACCATAGACAGATATAAAGCTTTATATAATCAGTATTTTTCTCCTGCTTTAGATGCAAGTTCAGTTAACATCTAAAAAAAAAACCAACCCAGTTTTACAGAAAACTACTCAATTTCTAAGGAGGCACAACAACATTTATACATTCAAATTAAAGTTTTCAGTGATAAATCTAGCTTTTCAGATTGATCCTCAAACAGCCATAGTATTGTCTTGGCTGTATTCCTAAAGGATTAAAGTGACTGGTTTTAGGGCAAAGCTATCAATAAATGAATGAATAATTGGAATGCCATTCAAACAGGAATATTAACAGTTTTCTAGCCTCTAAATGTATACTTCTGAAGGCATTAATATTGTATATTCAGAGAAAAATGTTAGCAGAGAACTGAGATAAAAATGGAAATACTGGTACTTACTGCTCAAAGGTGGCTGAATAAATCTGAGTTTAAGGAGGTCAGTATCTTACACACTAATTTACTACACATTTGTTTTGAATCTATTGAAATCTGATATATTTGTTCAGTTGCATTCAAGCAACCAATGAGTCATTCACAGTTTACTAGAGAACAAGGTTTATAAAACTGATAAATGACAAAACTGGCAATAACCAACTATAAAATAATGAAAGGTAAAGAAGTTCAGCCTCTACAAAAAAATTGTTCATACTACCACTGCAAAGAAAAAACCATCAAGCTTATGCTTGCACTTCAGTTAATATTATTTATTCAACAATTCACAGTATTTCTTGTCACAAGCTGCAGTTAATTCCAAATAAGTACCAGCAACTACTTTTGTAAGCAGTTTTTATAATCCTGTTGGCAAATGAATGAAAATGAAAATCAGGAACTTACAGTGGGCTTCAAATTTTGAGTGTGGGTAACATGTTAATGGTTTTGTTAGAACTAATTAAAAAAAAAAACCAAAACCTGCACAAAAAAGATTTTTCACATTTTAAGTAAATGTATTTAGACTTGAGGACTTTAAGCTAACTAACAGCCATACATTTGAAACTATTTAGCAGTCTTTCTGTAAGAACTTGTGCATGGTGAAAAGCCTTTTATCTTCCCAAAGGATACTGACTATAGCACTAAAATAAAAGCCTGGTCCAAAATTACTAAGACAAAAAGGAAATAAAGCCCATATACTCATAGCCATGTTGGCAAAATCTGATTTCCAGGGTCATTCTGGACAAAACAGTATTTAAAATGTGAACACAGATGATCCATGCTTCATTTTGAGTTGGCCAGATACTACAGCTTTAAGTTACTCACAAATATTATCTGTCCAAAGCTAATATCTGTTCCACTTAAAGATTAGGTGTATTTTTCCCTCTCACTGAAACTTGTTATTTTAAAAAGAAGATATACTATTCTTTTTGAATGACAGAAGAAGCCTTAGTCATCACTGTATTATGCTCGGCCCTCATGTACTTTCAGAAGAGTCCTACTTTGGCATTGTTTTTCAATTAAATTGTGCTAGGGTGCAGATACTGTAAGTTTGTGGGTTCATTTGGTTTCTCTTTAGGATGCTTATGATGTCCAAGAACTACTGGGCACAATTTCCAAAACTATCTGCATGGGCAATTTTACTCTCACAAAGCTGTTTCAAGAGACAAAATTACTCAGACGCCTGAACATTTGCAGAACACTCTCTGTGGCAGGACTGGCTATAACATGCATGGCTATAACATCCCCCTTCAATTTCAACAAGCCACTCCCATCTTGCTTCAAGAATGCAGCACTAAATCTAACCCTTTTACTTGTAATAAACAACTTTCCCAACCAGAGAGTCCGCCTGATAAAAATAAGACTCCAAATATTGATTTTAATTGGAATGAAGTGCTGCAACATTATGCATAAAGCTTTAGTGAAGTGGCAATTTACCTAAGGGGTTTACTGATTGAAAAGCTCTCAAACCTGAAATCACTAGAGAGGTAGAAAAGAAAAAAAGGGACTCTGGAGGGGTAACAGCAACATTAATCTGGAACAACTTCAGCAAAGTGAGTGGA
>JANHGB010041839.1:21530-50220 GCA_026283785.1 Coracopsis vasa
CCCCTAAAATCAGCCAAGCTTCAATACAGGCACTAGGTACATTTAAAATAAAACCAAACCAGATCCTACAGAGCAATTGACTTAAAAAACAAAAATAAAATAATAATTACTGACCATACAAAGTAGCTGTTTCTGATGTTCAATTATACAAAGCAAATTTTTTGTTTCAAAAAACCACACCCATGACTCTTTCAAATGCACATACATTGGTGGGGAGAACTAATTAAAAATGGATGAGGGGGTTAATACTCAACCTACTTAATTCAACAAGGTCTGTGTATCAGCATAAATCTCTGTGACATGTTTCAGCGCCGGTGTACTTACACTTTTTCTTTCAGGTTCATTGCCTCTTCTACATTATCATGTCGACAGCACAAATTTATTAAGGCTGCATAGCCACCGACAACCATGTCCGGTTCGTATTTGGCTTTCACTTCAAGGGCTTTTTGCATATTCTAAAAAAGGAACAAAGCAAAGATGTGAACTAGAGGAAAAGTCAGTATGACATTATGATTCTCCTATGTTCAGTGTGCAGTTACACGGGTGCTTTAGTGCTTTCAGTAGTATAAGATCACATTTGAAAACACAGCGCTTTAATGCATACGAAATTTTAAGAGTGAAAGTTATTTTGCAGAAATTAATATTTTTCTAAAATACCTTTAGATTCTTTATAGATTTCTAAATAAATTTTCTTGCTTTGTATTTCTAGCATGTTTTACTCTAAGACTTATTTTTTTTAATCCAGACACCATAAAATGACTGACCCAAATTTTAAACCAGTTCTTATTTATTTGGAATTCATAACAACTTTCACCTGGCACCCAAACAGATAACAAAACTACTTTCTAAAGAGTAAGAAACTACTTAATGATCCTATAGGAAGCTTATTTTTTTCCTACTTTCCTATTCATACATTTCACCACTCTGAACTTACAATGGCTGTTTGCTTCTAGTCTTATTTCACAAGCAAAATTGTAGAGACAGATAGCTGAGAATCACTCTTTCTAAATGGTATTCTTAGGAACACAGAATATTGTGCTATCATCTGCACGACTGTTACTGTTCCTATATATACAGCTTTATAGGCAGGATCATACTGAACGAGAAACTGAATAAAAGTGTGGTGATACCCCACAAATTACAGACACACACTAAATGAATGTAAACTACAGCTGGACGCCTGCCGAATGAAGGCAAGAGACCCTTTATCTCAGAAGAGCTTTCCTCCTGCAGGAAAATGGAATTTCAATCCCTGCATTAACAACCTAGTAATATTTGAATTGCAAATGACTAGTGCATGTATCAGTTGCTTGACAATCTAGATATAAGAGACCGGAGCCATGGCTTGAAAGGACATTTGGCATGTATGATAAACCTATCACAGCTGTTACTATCATTCACTTTGCAGATTATTGTAAACAAACTTCAGCAACCCCAAAACATGCCATTCAAGGTGTTGCTGAAATTAGTTAACCTTTTGATTTAATTGCTTTTTGCACTTATGTTTGATTTATAAGCATCAAACCATGAAACCTGAAGCACTGCACTTGTCTTTGCTTAACTATGTCTTTCCATAATACAGTCATTTATGTCCCTTTAAAAATATAGCTATGTGTTTCCAATTATCTCTGCATTGCTTAAGATACCTCTTCTTCACAAAGAGCATGTATGAGTTGTTTCAAGACATCTGTAATAGGCTGGTTTTCAGCTTTCTGCTTTTCTAGTTTCTTCTCCAAAGCAGACACGTCAGGTTTAGCACTCTAAATGGAAGTAACAGAAAGAATGTCAATTGCAAAAACACCATTCCCTGAACAACTTGTCGGATCACTTTAATAAAAGACAGACAAAATAATCCTCTTCTTTCATACTCTTAAGAAATTTTTTAATCATTTAAGGTGCTTTTATCTGTTTAAATAGCACATACTAATTGAAGATTTGACTCAGAATGCAGTAAAAAAAAAATGTTAAGTAGCATATCTACAAAGGTCAACATTACTATTTCTCTCGTACTCGGTTCTTTGTGTTCAGGGAAGCAGGGAATAGAAGCCTGTTTCTTTTTCCATCTCCACTCTGCTCAGATCAGAGATGTAAAGGCTTGACACTCCACCATTAGAAGCAGTATGGATTTATATGGTTCCTGCCACTCAAGTGGATCACTGTAATTTACAAGCATGAATTAAGCCTCATGCCACCACTGTTAACTAACTAGAACTTTCAAAAAAATATATATACTAGACAGAGAAACTGAGGCATGAAGCCTCAGCCAACTCCAAGGTCAAGTATCAGGTCCATAGGAAAATCTGGATAGCCTCTACTCCTACTCTGGAAAGTAACCTCTGAACTTCAAATGGTAGATTTAAATAACGCTAATATACTTCCATGATCTGAAAGCTAGTGATTACACTTCATCTAAAAACCCATATCCAAACATTGTTATTACAGTAAGAACAAGCATAGCTATCTGTGAATTTACTTACTTCTGGAATGTTGTCTGTAGACAGGATTTTTTTATGAGACAGTAACCTTGCATCCTAAAATGTAGCAAGAGAAAGATATCATAAATTTCCCCTAAAAAAGTTCAATCCTTAAGTATATTATGATTAAAATGTTAAAGTTAATTATATAATTGCAATGTAAAAAAAAAAAAAAAATAAGCTGTATTCTACAGCATTAATAGACTGACTTGAAAAAGCACTTATTAAATGTATCCTTTTCAAATATGAAACGGAAACAGCCTCTACAGTGAAAAATCTTGAAAAGGTTAAAAGGCTTACACATAATCACTGCATAACTATATTTATTTTGCAAAGGAGAATATAGTTACAGAGTACAGATTTTTTAGCTTCAAAATAATTGCTATAGAACCACAGACCTTAATTAATTCAGGAACTTGAGAGGAGTCCAGCAGTCTGCAAATGCCGCTGTAGTGGGTTGTAGGGATAACTATATTCTGTACCAAGAGGTGGGGAAAAAATTATATGAGTTTTGAAACACAACCAAACTGAAATTTGTCTAACAGAAATTATCTCAGACGTAATTCAAGTCTCCAGCTCTTGCATGTCATTGAGAAGTGGTCTGGTTGTACTTAAAAGCAGCAATTTCAAATCTAATAGATACATGTCAGGCAGGACAGGCATTATGTAGCAAAAAATGAAATGGTACCATCTTCTTCAGCTGATGGAAGTATTGTCTCAAACGCTCCTCCTTGGCCTGTACCTCTGAGTCACTCATGCTGTCAATCAAGTGATAAAGAAAATAGCCAACAGCTTCTGTGGAAAAAAACAAGAGAAAGCATTCCACTAAAATTACTGAGACTGTCATGTTATCAAGATTAATTTATAAGAAATCATTTTGGTGTGAGATGTCACCCTGATGAGAGGCTCTGGAATGGCAACAATGATCACTGAGGCATAGAGATTATGTGGTTTGGGAGCACATATCTAACTGGTGAGTGAAAGGAATATTAATTATTTTCAGACCTAGTGACAGCTTTTCAGTACAGAATCTTACTTCAATCTATTTTTTCCACTACTGTGTGACAGAAGTGGTACTGCCCAAGGCCTTCCCCCCCTTTCCTGCCCGCTACCCCAAATAGTTGCCACAAATATTTTGTCATTGCTCAAAAGGAGGAACCAATTTCTAATGCTTTGCATATTTATTCTGTACATTTTATCCATTATATTCCATTACTAAGCCACACTAAGTACAGTAATATTAATATAAGAACATAAAAAATGTTTTAAACATTAGGTCAGCTAATACTGAAGAAACTGCCTATCAGCCAATGAAAATCAAGATCAACAGATTTTAGCAATAGTGCTAAGTTTATTATTTATGATAGTGTAAAAATACATGGGGTCCTGTTGCCAAGAATAGGAACAGCATCAATTATTGCCTCCTCAAAGGTTAGCTTTTGCCAAATGCCCTTGCCCCTCTGGCCTTGACAAGATGGAACCCCCCCCTTTTTTTAAAACCCAGTTTATATAAAATGATATACTTATTTCAAACTAGAAGATTTGGGATGTTAAGTACTATTTCCTTTCATGAAATCAGAAGAGCTACTAAAGGTGAAACTAAGTTGAAAGACTGCCACCTTTTTTCTTTTTTTTAAAGTATTTAAGCACTGATCTTGCGTCCATTCTAAATCTCTTTTGGTCCATAAATTTAGAAAAATAAATCACTATCTGCAAGATTTGCCTCTAAAAACAGATCTTATGGATCTCACAAAATATGCTCCGATTATTCGAATCAGGATTTTACCCAACATGTTTTCAAATTTCACTTTCAAAAAGAAGCAATCAGTGTTTACTGTTGTAATCCCTCAAACCCATCATTACACAGAAGAACGGATTTGTGGATAAGTTACAATCACAGAAATTGAAACTCTACCAGTTGGTCCTGCTGCAAGCGTCAGGCAATAACGTTCATCCTTGTACAACACTTCTGTTATCTGGCAAGACAGAATAATCGTACATTGCAGCCAAAAGAAGCAAGCAAGGACAAATAGTATCTGAAATTGAATTCTCAAAATAATAAAGCATTTCTCTGTTAAAGTATTATTCTTTACCACATCATAGTAATTCCCTAAGAAATACAAAAGTTTTTTTTTTTGTAAATAATAGGTTTTTCTTGAGAAAATATTGCAAGCAAAATGCTTTCTGAGGTATGGCAGCAAGACAGACACTCTAGTATTCTGTTTATGTATCGTTCTACAGAAAGTTAGCTACTGTAAGACATTGCTTAAAGCAAGTATTAACCAGTGTCACCCCCAGAGATGCTACAATTATTTTCCAATTTACTGAAAGGCTGAAATTGGTCCATAAAGCTTTTTTTTCTAATTTATTTTGAATGAACCAAATACATAAAGAAAATAGAGGAACACAATTTATCATGCTCTGCCACATTTTACTAGCACAGGTATTGTAAATAAGTGCGATTTTGAATGACAAAATATGCATCCATAAAATTAATTGGACTAAATTTAGCACACATTCCATCAGTCACACAAACTGAAGGAATACATACATTTTACTTCATCAGAAGAAGAGAAGCATTTACTCGAAAGCCCCCACATCCTACATACAAATACTTTAACCTACAGTACTTCAAAAAGCCGTCTGACTATTCTTAAGGAAATTACATCATCTCTCGTTAAAATCGGAGATTTTAAGTATTTGAAGAATATTGCTTTATCTGCCATGATTCTAGAATGCAATCTCAACAAAGTCTGAAGTAAATACATTCCCAGTGTCAAAGTGCTGTGTTTCAAGCAATGATAATTGTTAATGAAAATGGATAAAGCCAGAAAATATCAAATGTGCAATGGAATACTGTGACTATCACTTCTCATTCTACCAACACTACCGACACCGTGCACAGTTAAACTAGTTTTCTTGTGCTCTTTTGCCCTCATCTTCCTATGAGAAATCAAGAAAATATAATAAAATCAAAGAAAGTCATGGTAACAGTTTTCCTTCTGAATCAAATCTCAGAAAATGCCAAAAAGGATGGGTAACAGAAAACAATTCATGTAAATGGGTGATATTATCTCTAAAGCTAAGTACCTATTTCTTTCCCAAGTTAGCATTTCTTATTTTAGAATGTCAATACATATATTTACTCATAAATTTAGTAAAGATAACAAAACACATCTTCTTCCACTGTGGAGAACAGCAGAAGTAACTTAGATACAACTTCTCATGCAGACAACCATTACTTGAGTCCTCTGACTGTCCTTAAAATTAATTTCATAATAGGAGTAATAAGAGATGCCTTTTTCCTCTCTCCCCACCTTCCCTTTGTACCTTTTAAATGCAAAAGACAGACAGATGCAGAGGACAAAACCATCCTCTCACCATAATCTTCATGTAACACAAAAAGGTAGGAAATTACAAAAAAAAGCATCATCTCAAAAGCTGTACCCAATTTAAATGAATCATTAACCAGTGACTTTCCCAACTACAACTTTTATTTCATTCCAAGATTTCTTTGCAGAATTTAAACCATACTGCAAGTCATGTACTAGTTTATTAGTCAGCAGGTACAGTATCAAGGTAAAAAAAAGACAAAATGCATAGTGCATCCCTTCCCGAATTCTGTAACCACAGAATCTCAGGCCATATCTGCCAACATCACTGTTCTAGTGCTCACCAAAATTTACTGACCAACTTATATGACAGTGTCTTTCTAATGGAGCCCGGATCAGAGAGGGCAAAAAGAACAGTCATTTCCCCTTGAATTTCACCAGGTAATTCGTTTTACCTGGCTTTGCATTCAGTGTTTTAAGTTATATAACAGAAACTTCAGAATTCTAGTTATGCTTTATTATTTTATTAGTTCTACTGTGGGGATAAGAAGAAAGTTTAGGGAAGACACAGAAGGAAATTAAGCAGTCAGATTGCACAACCATGTCAGACTTTGTTCCAGAATCTACAACTACATACTACCTTCAGCTATGACAACACTATTCAGAAATTGAAGCAGCATAAACTACACTACATGGTAACACCATATTTGATTTTTTACAATTACACTTAGCTGTCCAATTTGAAAACTCATTTTCATACAGTTGTATAATCTACCATTGACAAAAGTCTTGCTCACATTGATCAGGTCTACAGTTATTGGGCTCAGAATTCAGATGCACAGAAATGCATCATAAAAATGCAATGTCTAAAGAATCAGATTTTATTTAAAGCATTACCATCTCCACTTACCTTGCTCCAGAGCTGTACATCATCTGAGCTGAAGAGGGCAGCAAAGGATAACAAATGAAAAGCAATAAAACGGTTTTTACTCATGTGTCTCTTTTTTAAAGATAACTTACACTGAGAATCTTTAATAAACCATTATAATTAGAACTATGATAAATGAATTATATCAATAAAAATAGTCATTGCCACATATTGCTTAAGCCAACTTTGTACACAATAAACATGCTACTTTTTACTATACTACAGTCACAGTTTCTGCTAAATAATCTAAAATGATGCAGCAATCCAAACAGATAGCTAAGACTACAATAAATATATTTTAGTTTCATCTTTAGTTCAATCTTTTAACATCTCCTAATTGTACTTTTTTATTTTATACTTCGTTCTATTTAGCATTTCAAGATAAGCTTTGCTCAAACAAATCACACTTTACATAGCACTCGCTAGGTCATATTTGTTAGGGCAAAAATCTAGACTCCTTAGCATTAAAATTAATTTTTTAGTATAGACAAGTAAGTATAGACATCCATAAATGCATTTATATCATGCAAAAAAAAGTAAATCAATCTTTTAAGGTATGTTTATGATAGTGAGATAAATAGATAATGTTTAAAAAAACAGAAAACAAAACACAGAAGACTTCAAATTTCTCCCCTCATAGAACAGGACAGAATTTGAAGGCGAGCACTTCTCTGACTGTCATCAGGTTACAACCAAAGATTAAACGTTAACCAGTTCACTGAAGTACAAAACGCTTGACATATTCCTATAATTTGAAGAACATAAAAATTCTCACTGGAAGCTGTAACTTTTCAAAAACTATAAAGCAGCATTAACCTAGACAAGACTAAAAGATCAAAAACTTACGACCTTATTTTATCTTCCTATAATTCTCATAAGGGGAAAGTAAGATGTCAGTCTGAACAGCTGCATAGAAACTTGAGAGCATTCAGAGAACTTCAGGATTTTATTTAGGAGGTTTAAGCCTGTGAAACATTAATTCTTTCTGTGCAACTGCCACTTGTATTTGAAAATGAGTCAAACGCAGGTCCACACAGGGCGGTGGGGGGGAAATATGCTATCTGTGAGGTTAGTTAAGCTTTCCTAGGTGAACTCGCTCCACTACTGACAGCATGACAATGAACTGCAGATATCAAATGCATCAATTTCCTAAAGTACTTGACTCTGAAATAGTAATGGTACATCAGGCAGACAGAATGGGAATACTTTGAAGCAGTTACTAGAGAAGAGCAGCTTCTAAAGAAATCCATAAACTAGTCTGCCACAGACATTGTTCCTGCGTCCCTGGTGTCCAAACCCTGTACTTTGTACACCAGTTCTAAACTCTACCCATTTGAACATTCAAGACCTGCATTTAATCATAAAATTTTGCTTTGGTCTTTACAAAAGGTACAAGTATTTTTTTCTTCTATCCTATCATATCCTCAAGCTTCATTTTCAGACTGGTCTAGCCATTACGTTTAAAATAGAAGAGGAACCACTGAATTTGCACGCTTTCAGAAACAATGTAAGGCTGAAACCTGGGCACAGCCAACCCTGTACATCGCTTCTGAAGCCGAGTAGAAATGAAGGCAAAAGAGAGATTAATGCTAAAGAAAAAATAAATTAAAAAGCAAGTAAACAAAACCACCAAACTAAAAAAAAAAAACCAAAACAGCCCCCCCCAAAAAACCCAAACCAAAAAACGCACCAAGAAAACCCCAACCTGAATTTTCCTCAGAATTCCAAGCTTTTTGCCCAAATGTCCAGTAACCATTGAAATCAGAACACAAGTAACTGTTCCACCACTGATGAGAGTAATTGTTTCACTTGAAGAGAATAAGATTCTTCAGCAGGCAGTTTTCACAATACAAGTTGATAACAATTTAAAAATACTTCAAATTGCATCCTTAACACCTGCACCCCAGTGGCAGGGGTATTTCATGATAGCATTGGTTATCTGCAGTAAAACATTGGCATGGCTTCCTTTCCACTGTAAGTTCTACTTCTACTGAATATTCATCTATATTTGCAAAGAAAATGTGTTCCAAAAATCTGTTAATTAATACATCTGAAACAGACAATTCTGGGGCTAACTACTGAAATGAATAACTCTGTTGGATCTAAAACATTATTTCATTTATCCCTTGGACGTCAAGGTCAGTTACGGTCTAGTTAACAAACCCAATTTAGACACTGGTTTGCTTTTCTTCATCCTCTTCTCATAGTAGAGGAGGATCAGCTAGATACAACTCGCAATTTACTAGGAAATTATTCTGGCCATATGCTTTATTAATCTCCAACTTAAACATTATCTCTTAACCATTACAGAACTTTAGGAGATGACTTACTGAACAAAACCAGCCTTCAGGCTCTGGTCCTGAGTGATATTAAGTGACCTCTCTAGCTCCCAGCAGCGCAGGTGCACTGCAAAAAAACCCTCATTCACAGTACTAGATGGTTGACGGGGGCAAACAGTGAATGATAGAAATGCTTGCTAATCCACATACACCTGCAGGGTTCTCTTAAACTTACACAAGCTAGCAAGGAACCCCCCTTGCAAAACAGGACCATACCGCTGTGAATATAAAGTCATGACAAGGTAGCACAATAGTTGGCATTCAGTGTGAGTATTCAGGAGTCATATTAACCCAGAGGGTACAGAAAGCTATCAGATGTAGAATACGTCTGGCTCCTACTGGTATTTCATCATCATTAAGCACCCACTTGCTTTAATGGTTACTAGTGATAATCTTTAGGGAAATCTTACATTAGCATAGCAGTTTATAAACAAAAAAAGTGAATAAAGATAAAATCCCAAATGTTTACTACACTGAGAAGTTTATATACTGTCAAATACCACAGAACAAACAAGAACAGTGAAGTTCCTTTTAATCTAGTGTATATGTAATACTTCAGAGCTATGCTCATATATAGCAGAGACAAGGAAACCAGGGAGAGCAGAGAGGAACAAAGATACCCCTCAGATCTGCTACACCTGGAACCATACTTTTCAAAGTTCAAACATGGACCATGGGGAAGACTGCACAGATTTGTGTTTAACAAGGCAAAAAAAGACAAGGAACTTTGCTACAGGAAAAAATGAGGTATTATATAGCAACCTTACCTTCTAAAACCCAAAACGAGACTGCTTCTGATCTGACGAATATCAATACGAGGCGTGCTTGCTGAAGTCACTGTAAATGAAAGAAATGTTTCTAAGCAGTCATTGTACAAAACCAAATAATAATTCCTGGACTGCCATGACTCCATAGGTCATGTAAATAAGGTATCCTCAGGAGAACTATGTTGTTAGTTCAGAGTAAATGCTGGGTAAACATTCGTAAGCCAAAATTTCAAACACCAGGGGATTTGAAACAGTCCTGGTTTTATCAGCTCTAAATCTGCTCCATTTCAAAAGGGATCAAATATTCTAAATGCAAGATTTTCCCCTTTTTATTGCCTTCAATGCCAATAGTTAATACATTAGTCTTTTATACAAATTAGTAATTGGAGTAAGCATCTTACCTGTGAAAAAAGTATGACTGAAGAAAGTATTATGCTCCAAAAAGAAAACAAAGCCCAAACAATCCTAACCAAGACACTAGCGAAACTGTAGTATTACTTGAAAGTAGATGGCCTTGAGAGGTCATTTACAGTTATGCCCTATGTCCTCATCTTTACATCATTGCTTGGCTAAATATTCCGAAACAGTCCACCTTCTTCCTCTAGAATTGCTGTCTCTCATTCCAGCACCATACTCCAGCAAAGAAAGAAAATACAGTAGTAGATGCATTTAAGTCCTGCATGAAGTTATTATCATCTGACTTTACTACCACGATAGATTTAACCTGAGTACCCTGGGCCCTTTCATCAAGGGCAGCAGTATGGTAAATAGTACAAGAGAACTGAAATAAAAGCACCAGCTCTACGGGAACATGGCAAATAAAAGACAGGAACAACATGCTAAAACCACTCCTTAAACTAACTCCAGGCATTTAGAAAATTTAAAGTTTTAAATGTTGGAATGTTTATTTTAGTTTGAAAATCTCAGGTAAAGTTGGTTTCAAGAAACCCCCAATACAAATCTTCCTCCAGTGGTATATTAAACTTTTTGCTCATAAAAAGATGAGGAGAAAAGCATCTTAGCATGCTCAGCTGCTGCTGACAATCGGCAACCTGGTTTCCTTAGCAACAAACAAGTCTGAGAAAATCAAGGGGCTGACAATGAAGTGGAATGGAACGGCGTGATAAAGGGAAAAAGCAGCTCTCATGTATGCCGCCTTATGCGGCCAGATTCCTCAACTGATGCTTCGTAGTTTTCATCTTGTCAGTAGCAGAAATCTATACATTATAAGGCATGAGAAGCTGAATCAATACACGTGGACAGCAACCAGCATTAATAACCAACCTTCGCCTCCCCTGGCTACACTGATGAGACAATTTTCAACTATTTGCCATACTGCATCTTTTTTTCTGTCTTTGTAATACTGCAAAAGGAGCCAAGTCAATAAAAAAAAAGAAAAAGAAAAGAAAAATCAGCTGTTTAATATCTGTGCCTTATCATTATACAGGTGCTAATTAGATTTACTAGCATTCATTTCAGCTTGGTAAACTATTTACAGCAGTACCTTCCTTTAAAGCTCAAGTTCAAAAGAAATCTTGTGTGTCTCCATGAATTATTAACCCTAGCCTTTGTAAACAGAAATACCACTACAAGATTCAAATTCAACACACAGACAACAGCTAAATAGTACACTATGGGAGACTAATTTCATGACAGTAACACAGAATTCAGCCTACATGTGCCTGGTATCACACTTTTGATATCATATACATCTACCATACACCAGACATGCACATATTTGTGCCTTATGACGCATTAAAACTTGACTATTTCAGTTAAGGAAAATGAGTGTGAAGGAGAGCATTTACTTTCTCATGGAGGGGAAAAAAAGCAACAAAAAAACAAAATCAAAAAACTCCCCAAGAAAACTATTTCACCTTCCAGAAGAAATTTCCTTGCTGTAAACCAGCCAACCTTTCAAAAAAACCCCTTCAAATTTATTTTAGGTGCTTCATTTTTCATGATTTTCTTTTTTTTTTTTGTCGTAAGAACAAATAAAATGATGGCACAAGGTAAGGTTCACTAATTGATAAATCTCCAATAGAGAAATTAAATCACTGACTAATAACTACTCAATTTTCTCATTTTCAACACAACAGTTTCCCAGGGTCATGCTGTATAGCCTACATATTTCTGTATTTGTTAAATAAAACAATTAATGACAATTGCAATGAAAGACTGGTTAAGCTCTTCCCTGAGCCTTGGACACATAAAACTGTTAGAAAAAAATACCTTCTTGTGTTATAGTTAGTCCAAATTGAGGTATTTTATTACTGTCTCAGTACGCTAGGCAAATAAAAACTGGGCTTTTTTAAATTTAAAAAGAAACATATAGTCCTACTTAATCAAGCAAATTATCCCATCCCATACATTCAGTCAATAACATGTATTAACACTTGCAAGCACTAAGCATCAGAACCATCTTTGGAGAAAACTCTTAAAAACTGATTAATTCATGCTGTTACAATTTCATCACCTAATTAACCCATCAAACTTATATACATACTTCCACGACCCACAGACCAGCAGAGCACCCTCGGGTTAACTCAATGTCAATCAGTTCTTTAAAGCTGGTTCTTTCATTAATAATTCTGTAGTACTTCAGAGCCATATTGTTAGACTACCATCTTGCTACAACTGGCACTGCAAACAAAAAACATTCCCACACCAACAACTTTACAGTCATTCTGCAAGGCAAATTGTTTCCTTAAGCCCTCTAAGTACAAAAGGATCGTAACTGCAACACAATCACAGCAAAGCTGTGATTTGTAACTATCTCGTATATAAATCTTATGGCCAGGTTCAATATTGAAAAATAATTTAACCATGATATGTTGTCCAGAACTGGTAGTTTCAGTCTGATCTCTCATCGTAGAAGACCTCACATAAAAGCTTTGCTCAAGTTTCCCACACACCCTTACACCTCATATATTAATACATGTAAATCCCCTAGGCTACAACCAATCAATGCTACCAAGTACATAGTAACATGCAACATGAAAAATACTTACATAGAGAAAGAACATTGTTCAGTCTTCCATTTACTGCTTCGTATCTTATTTCTGCTACAGAGAGCCCAACACTTTCAAACAGGCAGCCATTTTTCTAGAGATAAAGTAATCAATCATTGTAGGCACAGGGAAGACTTCCTGATACTTGTATTTTTAAATGCTTGCCAAGGACATTGGCATGCTTGTATTGATAGTCACCAAGAACACAGAAGCTGCTCCAAGAAAATCTACATGGCTAGCCAGGTAAGTTGCTACTGATCAAAAATTACGCAGATTTTATATTGAAATCAATTGCAAGAGATACAGTTACCAAAATCAAAAAGGGCAGGGCAGATAAACTTAGTCTGCAATTCTAAAGTTAAAAAAGTTAAAATTAAAACAAAACAAACAAACAAACTCCCCCACAAAATCACCAGAAACATCTGTAATACTTTTAACTCTCAGTAAAAGGATGTAATTAATTTCTTTAGTTTTTCACCTGAGGAAACAGAAAGGTAGTAAGTCTTGAGCTAAGGATTAGCTCTGAAAAGAAGAAAGGAGAGCAGCAGGAGAAGACAAGCTAAACAAACCATCAGTGCAACAATTGTTTCAAAAGTAATCAAAACTAGTATCTAAAGATATTCTGAACAGGCTTCATCAGACCAAGTTCATGTTTAGGGCACTACGGAGATTTGTAAAGCCTTCACAGAGAACACAGAAAACCAAGCCATACAATAGCCACTTTTATGAATTCTCAATGTAAACTCACCTTCAGCTGGGCACGGGCAGTTTCACTATCAGCAAAGTTTTTAAAAACATAGTCTGCGTATGTGTCTGCATCAAGTTCCACCCCCAAGTCGTGCATTACTTTGAGGACCTCAAAGACACCTGTCAAGGCAAAATTAGGAAGGCTAAGCATTTCAGACGAATAAAAGACTTCTCTCCTTGATTTCCCTCCTTGACATTGCCATGCAACATCCTGCAGTTTTGTTTTTGGTGCTAATAAAGTTCTTAATTGTGAAGCTTGCACCAGATTTACTAAACTTCCTGTTCTGTGCTGTATTAAAACCATGAAACTCTTGGTTAGCATACAAACTTATTTTTTAACACAGTGAATATATGACAGTTACTCTTGGTCACGTTTGCAAAACAACTTTTAGAGTAATATATCAAAATATCCACATTATTGTGCATAAAAAACAAATGTGAAATTTGGTATAAAGTACATAATCAAATTCAAGATACAAATGCATTCAGTACATTCTTTGCTTTGTTCCCAATATCCAACCCTGTTTACAAAGGCAAGCTTTTAAGGTTTGTCTCTATAGTTGCTTAAAACAAGTAATGTCTTTGTAAGCAAATAGATTGATTACTCTATTAATGCAACAGCTTCGAACTGGAAATTCAGTTTCCCGAGCCCCAGTGAAACTACATTTTAACTTTTACAGGGTTCAGATCAATTCACACAACTACACCGTATATTACTACTGCAGATACGCATTTGAAAACAACAGATACCAAATCTTAATAGATTAGCAATTATAGCGCAGTTTTAGAGTATGCTTTTTAATTGCTCACACTCTTCTATCTACAGAAACTCCTTATAGTAGCCCTAGCTAGCAAACTCTGAACCCCTGTCAAAACCAATACAGGTATTACCACTTTTTTGCTGGTCTAAAAATGATTTGTCAGTCGCTGCAGGACACCAGTACCAACCAGCATATGTTTTTTTCAACTTGCATTTCATACTTATTACTTTAAAAATGTCCAAAGTCCCTGTCTTTGCCCTGGAGTGCCACCTATGGAAAAGTGACACTTCCATGAATATTTTATGCAGTGCACTATGGTGCAAATAATCAAATGTGAATTCCCTTTGAGCACTTGAAAATACGTGCAGGCAAGTCATACTAGATTAAAGTCGCATCATCTGTTCGAGTTTGCCTTAAACAAAACTCTGATTTTGGACCAGAATCTGCAAGAATATGAATAAAGAATTAATTACAGTAAGTCTTCCTTGATACCTTTCAAATTTTGACAGCTAGTTTCTATTTTATGTTTTCAACTTCCCAGAAAATACATCAAGTCCTCTTATGTTGAAGCATTTAAAAAAATAACTATATCTATATCACAAGACAGTTGTCAGAAAACCAACAACTAGATACCACAGCGAACAAGGTGTGGTAAACTGAAGATTTAAGTTCAAATTTGTACCTAGAAGAAAGTAGAAAACAGGCTTGTTAAGCATCCCCCTTCCCTAACACCCGTCAGGCTCAAATGTCTACTAGGGCACAGCTCCTGGGGAGGAAACGGCATGTATGAAGATTAGAACACCTGCGCAACAGTGAGAGATGCAGAGTAAGGAGGAATACCAGTAACAACACTGCACATAGCCAAATAACTGCAAACTTAAAAAAAATGCTGGCACACATTTCTTCATTTCTAAGATGGCTGATCTACAACTGGGGGGGGAATAGAAGATTAATGAAAATCAACACTGAACCCTACAGTTTTGCATGCATTTTTTACCTCTCCGAGAGCAGAAGTACTTTATTATCACATAAGTGTCTTCCACAACACAAAGCAATGAAACATTCCCACTTCAATCAAAATACTATAAAATTGTTAAACACATGCATGAAATAGGATTTGGGCATTCTGTGTGTGGACTTTTAGAAATTCTTTGCTCCTCATACTGGAAAATACACTAACCTCTTCTCTCTCCCCATATCAAAAAACAGACTAAATAAAGAGTAACACAAAGTGCAGTGATACTCATCTAGAACGCTGCTGTCCAAAACTTTGAGAACACATCCCCAGTACATGTGTATTTACTTAGGAATATTATACATGTACTACTGTACTGATATATTACGCACATCAGAAAATACACACAAAAATAGAAAGTAAAAAAGGATGAAATAATTACTTTATCTATTTTCAACCTGCTCACACCCCAACCCATTGCCTTGCATACCCCACTTTAGAGACCACTGATCCAGAAGACTGGGTATGATGTAAAGTCTTCTGGCCATCTCCCTGCTTGAACAAGAAGGGGTTTTTGAGATCTTGGGCTGAGGTATGTACAGACTGCAGGAGTTGAGTGTCTAAAAATCAAATAATTGAGTGGGAAAAGGGAACAAAACACAGCCCAACTACTGTTCTCCTTTTTGTCAATACTAGAAACAGCACACAAACATCCCAACAGAACAGATTCCAGCCTTGGTTCAGTACATCCAAGAACAAATACAGAAGAGATTAATTACAAGATGTTCATAACACTTGTGGTAGAGCAGAGCAACTTCCTGCTTTTCAAGAAGTGAAAAGTGACACTTGAGTTTCAGGCCACTTTTAATATCCTAGGTTTCTCTCACAGTAAGTTATGCTTCTTCCTAAAGCAGTGCCATCAGATCAGAGGGAATATCAAACACACTTGCATACAGTTATACATGTGCAAGGGCAGTAAAACTGGGCTTTAAGCAGCTTTCTAAGGAAACAAAAAATTAAAACTCCAGTTTGCAAATTGAGGTTGCATTCAGGAAAACAACGTAATTTAACGTATTGTTGCTGTGCTCTTAATTTCAGATGCACACATAAAGTTGCATTCCAGAAAAGTCTGTCCACGAAACAGTATTTCAAGCAGTTACATTGTGAAGTCATCACCCTTATTCCCCTCTGGACTCAGACTCTTATTTCTCTTATATTCCAAAGTAAAAATTGAATTACCATTCAAAAACCATGCTTTATGTATATAACAACAGTTGAGTAGAAACTAAAAGTGAAATACACAACTGACTTTTAAGAACTGTCTTTAAAAAATAACATTATTATACAAAGATGAAGGGAAGCTACTGAATTTTGAGTAATGAAGTGTAAAGATGTCTGCTTATTTATACCAGGCTCTCCTGGTTTCAGTGTATAATCTGATACAAGATTAATCTCCGTGCCAATAACAGTTTCAGCTCCACCACATATTGATCTTTTAAAACCCACAAACACCTTCCATTCCTAAAAGCCTAACAGGTTTTACTTACATATGGAAATAAGTACTTATCATCTCACATAAAAATACACATAAAAGCAAGAATGCCCCCCTTAAATTATATGCCTGCATAAAATGATTGAAAAAGAGCTGTTTGCTGTTTCACAGTGGTTAGGCTCTCTATGGTGAATTTAAGAACGGCTGTGGTTAGTTTCATTCCTCTTAGCCATCACTTCATTGCTACTTTTCTTTCAAGCTCAATTCCATAATACAGAAGAGTTAGGGAATTTCCTTTGATATCTGGTGTCAACTTTTGTTATAATAAGCATCAGATAAATATATAATTGAACATTGCTACTAGTTATATAATTGTTTGGGTCACATTATATGCACCGATTCAGACATTTGTACCCTGCAGTTCTAGATAGGTTGTTGCTTATATTGTGCATTCCTTAATGATTATTTAGTCCACTGACTACATCCCACCAGATTTTTAATAGTTTTTTCCTCAGAGTTCTTGTCCATTTTCTGTCTTGCTGACACTGAGATGCAAAATTACCAATATTAGGCTAGGCATTAGTACTTCATAGCAAAAGGAATTATTACCTCCTTTCTGGCATGGGATGTGATACAGTGTCTGTCTATATAGTTTTGTGTATCTATATAGTTTCGTTCACACAGCTCTACTATTTTTTTCTGCTACAAAGCATTGCTCTGTTCATTAACTATCTGCTGTCACCTTTAGGTTCACACTGCAGCACTAGTTTTTTCTCTATTTTTACAAAACAGTTTCAAGGTAGGTGCTTTTTTCCCCCTATTTACTTTCCTTCAAATGTATTGGTTGCATTTTTAGATAGTAGATCTCATGTATTCATTTTTTATTATTAAATTTCAAAAAATGCATGCGAGCTTACACATGGAAAAGAACAACTTGCTTCACTGCACCAATAATAATTCCACTGATTCCTCACTGCAAAAGAAATTGCATAGATATCTTCTTATGTATTTTAACAATTGCAAAATCACTGACTTCTGTAGGTATGCACAGAGTAGTAACATTCCCATTTCACAATTCAAACTTGGAGACTAAGTACCAGGATACAAAAACGTGTTTGCAAATCCACAGCATTATCATCCCGCCATATAGAAGTTTATGTATCCAATGCCTTTGCACATATAAAAAGAAAGGCTCTCTAGAAAATGGCAAAGCCAGAATTGAGGGTTTCTCCATCCTTTTCTTGTCAATTTGCTTACATGACTTCAAACAGGAACTACTAGGCAAAGCATAGTCAGTTTTTACAGGCAACCTCTGATCTTGCCAGAGATCTCAAAAGATGTGAAAACTTAAGTTTCTCTAGATCATCAGATACTGCTTCAGCTCTGGGAGGTAAGTCTAAATCTAAAAATACTTCTGACTTCCCTTGTTATTGTGTTAGTGAAGTAAAATCTTCCATGGAGTAACAGAAGATGTGTTTTATCAGTAGGGAAGTATGAGACTGATTTCAATTTACTTATTTTCAGCAAAGTTAGACTTCACGTCAGTCACAAAGGACAAAACTAAAACAACGTCACTTGATGCTGACTGGAACAGAACTTTCAAGCATTTGATTCTCTTCAAGAATAGAACTTTAAAGCATTTGAAAATCTGGGAGAAGACAAACTTGAGAAGTAGTCTAGCAGGAACAGAGCCTAAGGAGTTAATAAAAACTGAATACTGTTTTCATAAAGGCTTTTTGAAAAAGACTTGAGACATTTTTATAGCCAGAAACAATTAGGGAATACTTGTTTCAGCATTTCTTCCAAACTGGAATGCGACTGTATATTTAAGATAAAATTGCGATATGAAGAGTCTGCTAAAAGCACTTTTTTTTTTGTTTGTGCATTTTGTTTGTCACCCAGTGTCACACTAACAACTCTGCATCTCATTCTAAAGCACATTATACTGTGAGATAAGATGAAAAAGACAGTTTTTTGTTTCCCCAAGGGGGAAGTACTTCTGTTAAAAGCATCTTTTTACAATACCATTCTTTCTGAATTACCAATAACGCAAACCAAAGAATTAGATACTGTACTCTAAAATTTAATATTTGTTCAATTCTTATTCATATCCCGTAGACATCCCCATGTGTAACAGGGGAAAGTATGTTAAATGCTTAAACCTACTTAAGAACCCCAAAGATTGAGCACTTTTGTCCTTCAATCAGTATGCTGTCAGGTCAGGCTCATACATTCAGCAATATAAGTTCTCCTGCAGTTTTTATGATTGTAACAAAACTCATGTTTGCCTTATTAGGTCAAAAATAAAAAGCTGGCTTGAATAAAGGGTTGGGTTTGCAGTCCAAAAGAACTATTATAACATTACCTTACTTTTAAATTCTTCTCTCAGATTTCAGTTGCTTCAAGAGTAAGCTCCATAAAAGGTAATGAGCAGCAAAAAGAACCAGCGGAAGGCAGAAACAGTGTGAAGAGTTAAAACTCTGTCACATATTTCTATGCAAAAGTAGACTTTAAATTTGTAGATCTGTATGGAACACGATTAAGAAGGAAAAATTGTTTGCAACAAAGTAAGACATGCAGCAAGGTCTTCATTTACTTTCAAGAGTCTGCTGAATCTCAAAGCACTGTTTTAGTAAAGATCTGTGCACTAGATTTGCAGTAAAGATAGACGAGCACTTATCAGATAACTAACCTTTAAGATTGTTCTCTTTCTGGAACCCAACCAGCAGCGGCCAGGAATAGTGAGGTCTGAGTGGCAGGCCTTCCTTTTTCATCGTCTTCATCAAGTCAATGGCTAAGGCTGAAAACATTCACAAGATGATTAAACAGTGACCAAGTACTTTAAATTAGCAGAAGTAAAAATTAAATAAGCAAAGTACCTGCTTTGTTGGCCTCCAAAGCGCAACGCAAAACAAATGGCAGTGGTGCCGAGTGCATTTTTGCTTCTTGTAACTCTTTACAAAACTGCTTCAGCTTGTTTGAAGGCTGCAAATAATTTAAAATAATTATTTTTCAATTTCTCAAATTGTTAAGAATGTCAGATTCTTCTAATGTTTAGGAAGCGGGTATTACATATGCCAAATATAATTCTTTTGTGAATTTCTATTTACTATACAAATTGATACGAAATACTAAAATCCTTTTTTTATTCTTTAAGAACTGTACAAAAAATCTACCATTTTCCATTTTCACAGTTGCACAATACACTGTTATTAGTCTATGAGGGAAAAAGTACTACTATTCTGCATACCATATCTCTATTTACACAATGTTGCAAGAAGAAGCTACCCTGGTCCATATTATCACGTGAGAAATTGGTAAAAGACTTCAAAATATGGAAACTTATATCTTCAAAGCCGTGAGTTATCAGAGTCAAACACAGGTTCATTGCATCTAGCAATTGAGAAACAGAAAGAACAAAATTAAGTGCATGTAACTATTTTTATATACTAAACCACTAAAATTAGTGAAAGCTAGCAAAGTAAATGTTTTACAAGTTTCATTAGCATACCTTAAAACATGATGAACCAATTAAATTTGAGACTACCTTTTCCAGATTTACATTTATCAATGAAATTCACTTTTCCCATTAAAAGACTATGCCAAAAATTACAGAAGTATCACCACTGCAGCATGATAGAAGGATACTAAGTAACAGAAGGATACACATTTCCAGACATGTAAAAAAGAAAAAATGGATGAAATATAATTAACAATTATCAGTCAGATTACGCATACTGGGATCCAAAAGTGACTTTAACTGTGAATAAAGAAAACTATTCTCAGTGTTTAGTCTCCCTTTTAATGACATTCACAAAGAGCTGTCACAACAGAAATTACAACAGTGTTTGAGGAAAGGACTCCACACTTAACTGCTTTCCTATAAAATCTTAATAAATTTTATAAGGTTAAAAAAAACCTGATTAATTTTTGTATTTAAGCAATTAAGACTGGTTTATATGAAAATTTTATACATTGTGATTTAAAGTATACTAATGGCAAAAGTATTATTTTCCCTAAGTATTTAAGAGGAAAGTACAAAATTACCTGTTTTCAGTAACATTAGTTATTGTTGGGGTAAAAAAAGGAAAATGCTTTCCCGCTCCACCCACAGTAGCAATCAGTGTTGTAGCAACCAAGAGCATACCTGGAATTAATTCCTTTTCAAATCTTATGCGTTCCTTAATATCTTCGATGTACTGAGGATATCCAGCCTTGGCGAGGCTAAAAATCACCTGCATCAAAACCCTATCCATAAGGTACCCTTCAGTCTTCTCAATCTGTTCTAAAGTCTGTAAACCAGAATAAACTTAACTTTAATAAACTCCAAAGTGACTCAATTCAGGATATATTTAAAAAAAATTAAAAATAAAAGCACAAAAAACTGTGGTTTTTTTCTTTTTTTAAAACCATGGGGTTAGATACATGGAATACAGTAGGGAGAATACACAACATCTATAGAGAGGGCCTCGAAAACACCTTTAGACTGTAAAAAAGAAAAAGAGACAGGTAAAAGGGAGATATACCAGTTTCTCCCTAATATCTAATAATACATATTAAAACACCAGATGACTTTCATTGAGATGACTCATTGTGAGATGACTTTCAAAAAGGAATTACTTTGAAAAGGGGAGAATGATTAATCAATCTTTTTGTTAATGTCTGGAAAGAGGATGGTTGATGAAGATATAATTTGTAAGTCACAGAACAGTGTGATGTTTTCCACATCCTCTTCCTTGATTTGGTCCACTCCACCTGATACTACTTATTAAACTGAAATCAATTTTCTTTTTGCATTCCTTTCCAAATAGTTCTTTGATTTAAAAAAAAAATAGAAGAGAGAACCGGAAAAAAATCATGCACACAAAGGGCTGTAAGGCAGCATTATCTTATCTGTACTTCATGAATACTTAAGTTATTGGTATGAACTCTCAGAAATCAGTATTAGTGGAAAGATTCTGTGGCTTCAATGGGAGCAGGATAATCAAGGTGTACTTTTTATTTATTTTCATAAATATATATATATCTCACATGCATTATTTGCCTCTTTTCAAAAAAAGACTGAATTAAATCACTCACTGGCAAATCTATCTTCTCAGAGTAAAAGGCAACTATAGAAAGAAACTTATTTTTCACAAGCTATGAGACTGCTTTCAGTTTTCCAGCTATTCAGATAACCAAAAAGTTTAATTGCTGCAGACTAGGAAGAAACAAGTTACAAAATTCAGTATTATTCCTCCTGCATGGATAGAAAGCATTCCAAAGTTAAACTGAACAAGAGATCAATCAAGTTTATTATTTAAAATCAAACTTAAAATACCTTTTTCAGGTTATCAGCATCACCCTTTTCAGCATACATATTCAGCAGTGATAAATAGGTGTCTGGACCTGGTTCCACACCAGCCATCCTCATCACTGAAAGGATATTTTCTGCACTCTTAATATCTCTAAAAGAATTCACAAGAAAGACCCTCAGTAGATTTAATTATAATAATGTTTATTGTGACTTCCACAATTACTTATTAAATTAATTAGAATTGGAAACAGAGACAGCAACAAGTTTAGAGAAACTTACTTTAACTGAGCAAATCCTGAAAGGTGAAAATGCAAATCTTTTAATTACTGTATTACTTAAAATGCTCTTTCAACTTTACAGTTGAAAAAGTTCCAAACTAAGCACAGCAAATTTATTTTTCAAACAGTACAAAAGTACAGTAATTTATCTTGAAATGCAAGATTTTCAGACAAGAAATATCTACTTCCTTTGTTGAATAGCCCAGTTTTGCTTCAAAAATGAAAAGACAGTCTTCTACATATTATTATTCAAAACCATCACACTATTCGGTAGCATGTAATTTTTCTGTACGGTATCACTTTATATTGTAGTAAAAATAAAACAAAAGAAAAAGGTATTAAACATTACCCTGATCTTGCATGACCTTTCACAAGGCTACTGAATACTGCCTCAGTGATTGGGAGATCTTGGTTCTTCATAAATCCGAGAACCTTACTGCAAAATACAAGACAATGAATGATTAGGTTTTTTTCCCCTTTGAAAAGGTAAACTACTGAGATATTGCTGCTCTGCTGGACAAGTACTGCATGATCAAACAAAATGAAATCTTGATGTCACTGAGCAATTACATTTGGGGACACTGCATAACAGGCTCATGATTTGGTCATCCTCACTTTTTCAGATGAATTGTATTTGTCACTTTGAAACACGCAGACACAAGCATGGAGCTGGTTTTTGTTGTTTGGTTTTGGGGGTTCTTTTAGATTTTTATCTTCCTTTTACTTATTTCTTATGCCCAGCATTCCCACTGTTGCAACGTAAACTTGCTAAGATTAAAATGTTAGACAGATATCCAGCAAGCCCTGTGTAATAACAAACATAACAACCAGTATTACTGCTATTTGCTCCTTAGCCCACTTTGTTGTCAAATGCCTTTCCCAACAGCCACTTTCTTACTTAGGCAGTAAGCCTTCATAACCTTAGGCTTTTCCATGCTGGCTCTAGAAATGACAAAGCAAGTTATTTTCTGAGCAACCTGAATACAACTTGATTTGATCACACTGGTCTATCACTTATTTTTATTTTGCTGGTGTAGATTCCTGTTGTCTCCAAGAAGCTGCTGTTCAGTACTTGGTTAAAATATACTTAAACCCCCTCTTTCCTTTGCTCAATTTATAAGAATTACACTGAAACACATGTTAACATTAACAGTAGGGAATACAAGATACAGGTTTTGTGAAAATCCCTTTAAACATAACACAAAAGAATACCTCGCTCCTTCAATGTCGCCCTCATTGCAATAAGCAGCAATCAACCTTTGGTATGTAACCTACATAAAACAGAAAGGGCAAGTTAACGATTTCTATCCAATAAATGGATACTACTATTAAGAATGAAGGTATCATAAAGGGGTACCTACTCGATTGGGCTGCACATTGGCTTCCTCCATTCTGGCCAAGAATTCAGTTGGAGAAAATTTGTGCTCATTCTGAAGGTAGACTTTAAGCAAAGCATTATAATGGCTTGTATCATACACAGCACCTAGGGAAATATTTCAAACACAGTCAGTGAATGCAGATTCTCTAAATTCGACATCATTTTATAGCTTTCTTAGGTATTTAATTTCATATCAATTTTATTCTATATGATCTTTATGTATAATGAGACTGCTTCCTTTTATCCACCTTTAAAGTATCAGACATCTATTCAACAGCACATACGCTTACAAAGGCTAAAATATAAGAGCACAGTAACATGAATGCTTGTGTGCATGTTATTTCACAGTCTCTGCAGCTGTATTTATTATAGAGATTCACCAATACTACTATCAAGAAGCAGTTCACCTACTCATCATCTAGACATAAATAATTAAAATATCATCTGATAAACTAGCTGGTAGCACTAGGTGTATTCAGCCCACCAGATAAAAAGGTAACATCTGACATCAAGAAAAGTAAAATGCATTCTTACAATAATAAAAGTAAAGCAAAAGTCCATTTTAAGCGTCTTACAAGAAAGAAAAATCTTCAGATTTACTATTAACACCCCTAGATGTCAGTATAACTCCCAGAATAGGAAATAGGTCTCTCACCTGAATATTAAAACCTAGTGATTATTCGGTAATGTGTATTTGCTGTTACAACCTAACATTTAAACACTATTAAAATACATTCAGTCTTCTGTTACAAAGAAAGTAACTGAAGCCCACAGCTGTTCTTGGAAGAGAGACTAACAAAACCAACCTACCCAGTTCTTTCATCTTGTCCCATATCACATGGGCTAGTTCTGTTCTTTCAGGTGACAATACCTCTGGTAAAAGAGCACCACAACTTCTCAATAACAGCAAGGTCTGACTACTCCCTGGACTCCCTGCAAGTGGAACACAATGACAAATTTATAAATAAATAATTATGCATTTAGTATTAGAAAATAAGATTCTAAATCGACCCACTGAAAGATGTAAGCCTTTTGTATAGAATACAATCTTCTCCAAGACTGAAGACTTTTACAAATCAGGATACCCAAATGATTAAACAATCACGACACTATTATGCACTATCATGAAAAAGATTCACAATAAAACATACCATTTAGTACAAAAATGATTTCTGTTTAGCAGAAATTTTAAAATACATAACACAAAATACTAAACTTGGGTGACTTGGTATTTTAATTTCCCAATCTAAGTCCTGTAGATCATTTCATCCTGACAGGGACAAAACTTTCTGGTCAATTTCTAAAATCGCAGAATAATTCACACCACTTCCATACTATCACAAAACTGGTATTCGGAGACATTCCACATTGAAATTTGTATTTCCGCTTCTGCTCATGCCCAATGTAAAACAAATGAGACAGTTCACATCTAGAGATTAGTGAAGGAACCTGCAGGAATATTTATCATCTCCAGCTTCTGCACTACCACCAGAATATTGAAAAAGTAACTATAAATTCATTTGCCTTTCTTGGACTTCGCTACTAGTCCTGAGGCAAAGTAAGGCAGAGCTGCCGCACGTATCACAGATTACACAATAATCTGGAGACAAATTTTTTTTCAAGCTCGTCTTCATAAGCAAACCCAACCATTTCAAATAAAATTGAGTTTCCTTAGAAAGCAGCATAGCGTTAAAGAAAAAAAAGAAGGGAGAAAGGGGACAAAAAATATTGTCCATTCGTTTCCTATCAAAGATATATTGCAAAAGTAATTTCATCTAACAAGGAGCAAGATAAATGTTCGCATCAACATAAATGATGAAAAAATGCATAAGGCTTTCTATCTCAGAGACATACAGGCAGACTTGAAATACTGAGACTGCCAATATTACTTGAAGTCCAGAGCATCATTCACGTTTTATAAGTTACTTCTAAATCATCATGCCAACACTCCAAAGTTGTCTACAGCTCAGCATAGAGGCTGAAGCTGTTGCCAGTAGAGGTATCTCTAGCTGCTGAAGATTGCTGTATGTGCAATTTTTAATTACAGAGAGCTGTAGAAACAGCTATAAAATAACAGCAAAATAAAACAAAAACCTATCAACACCAGAAAGCTATATACCATCTAGAATTAGATCTTCAGGAACCAAAAAGGACCAGCAAACCTAGGATACCACCTAACTATTGTAAACTACATGCAAGAGCACAATCTACAGCAGAAAGGTTATTGATACTGTGTAAATTCATCCAGGAAGAAACACAAACAGTAGTAGGGAAAAAAATAAGTAATAATGAGGAAAGAAAACAAATAAATTAAAACATTGAGAGGGGGCAGGTTCAAATTGCAAATGGGGATTTGAACTTCCCATGACATAATGGGGTGGCGAGAGAAGTCATACTTTATGATGTATTTTAAGACTATGACATTTTTTAAGACTTTTTAATCCCTGTGTATGATTGGTTCATGTAATAAAAACACCAACACATCTCCAGTTTCACAAAGCCAGCCTTATACTAGTGACAGAGTACTGTGAAAAGCAGAAGAAACAGGTAAAGGTTTGGCAGTATGACTATGGAAAGATGCAGGACTACACCTATAGAAAGCACCTTTGGGCATTTTTTGTGTTGCAATTAGAAATGGAAAACCAATACAAACACAGGCAAATCTTTTTAAGGAATCAAGAGTTGCTAACCTCCCACACTCCTGTTAGATTAGTTTTCAACATTATTAATAACAAAGTACAGAATTTTTCATCTGGAAACATGCAATTTATTCTTATAGCATCCTAGTTAAATCTCTTGTGAAGTTCTACACTTTTAACCATACTTACACAAACACAGGAAACCACTGCAAGCAGTTAATCTTTTCTTAATACATATTCCTAAAAACTGTATAACTAATCAAAGATCATAAAGAACTGTAATTTGCAAATAACCTTAGAGACACAAAATTCTTGCCAACCCAAGCTTATTACAAGCTTATACCTAAAACAGACAAAGCTGTCAAAATCAGGAAGAATACTCCAAGTGAAAACACTAAAAAGTTCAAAAGAAAGACAGCATGAAGACAGCTTTTAAACAGTAAACCACAAGACTTAAAAGCACAACTCCAGGTATATAAGGCATTAACAGTCCAGAGCAAAGTTTAAAATTAATACGAAACAATACATGCTATCATTGATAAATATTGGCAGTAGTACTTAGTATATTTAGCAAATATCTCCACTGATTAATCCTAACTGGTACCAAACCTTACCACCTGCGGCACCTCGTTCGCAGAATATTGATGCAGTCTGGTTATTTTTAGCCCAAAAAGTACTGAATCTGTCAGAATTAACAATGCCTCAGCTGCTTATTTTTGGTTTACTTAAAAAATAAATCTTTCTTGTCCTGAGTACCACAGCTACCTAGGAATGGGGAAACTTGGGGATCATATCGACATTTCCCTGTTACAGTTCCATTTTAAAACAAATAACCTCTTAAGGATAGCATGGTTTATTACAGACTTAAAAATACGTACTGTATAAAAGGGAGATATGATCCCTGTTTGGAATGCTCAAAACAGTTACATGAGGAAAGTGTAACATTATCAGTTTAAAAGTCTACAATAAGCAAGGCAGTATGATGAGACACCTTAAAAGTACACTGAAGTTTTACAAGACTTAAAAATTCACAGACGAAACAAAAAGAAAGAGAAGTAAACGTGTGCATTCAAAGCAAAATAATCTCTAAAGCATTTTAAGTCTGTGCATCAACACATGTAGCAGATTAAACAACACTTACAGACAAAATATAAATGAGAACTCTTTCAATTAATTTCCTTGGTTTGATGTATTGTTATATTGCAGCCTTAAACTTAGCTTTCCTTTGATTTTAAATGGAAGCAACTTACCTGTTTTGCAGACTTCATCAAAGACTTTTAGTAGGAGATTTTTAGGGATGCGCCCAGTTTTTCTGACAGAGTTATCCAGTTTGTTGAATGCCCAGTCAAACTGCCACGTCCGCCGCGTTTGAACTTCTGAAACTGGTTCTTCTTTAACACTTCCCTCCTGCTGAGGTGCAACTGTAAGGAACCTTATTTGGTGAAGAGTGTTTCTGCTTAAATAAAAACAGAAAAACAAAGAGTACACTTCTGTGAGTCATTTTGCAACTACAGGTACATAATGTCAAAAAGATAATGCACTTCTTGCTGATGAACAGTTCCTCAAAAACATTCCATATTGATATATAAACAAATATAGGTGATTCGTTTCAGTGTCTACTTAAAAATACATAGTCATCTATATTTTCTCACAGTGACAACTCTGTCTCTGAGATTTTCAGCTGGATTCACCTCAAGTTACATGGTTCAAATGCTATTCCCACAAAAATAAACTTTTTTAATCATCAAGTGTTTCAAAGGCCTATTATCCCATTACAGCTTCTCACAAAAGCTCTCAGATGCTTCTGAAAGATCGCTCCAAGAATAGACACAGACATCTCTTCCACAGCACAGCAAATCATACTTTTCAGTTAAAACAGTTACTACAGAGGCCAGTGTTTCAGACAACAATGGCTTACAGAACAACAGGATCATTCCTCATTCTGCAGGATTTACATTAACGAGCATGAAGCTGCCATCATGCGATGTAAACCAAACATCGACACTGGATTTCTTTAGGGTACTGCATCCAGCTCTGGGGCCCCCAACATAAGGAGGATATGGAGTTGTTAGAGCCAGCCCAGGGTGGGCCACAAAGATGTTCTAGGGGCTGGAGCACCTGTGCTCTGCACACAGGCTGAGAGAGCTGGGCTTGCTCAGTCTGGAGAAGAGAAGGCTCCAGGGACACCTTAGAGCAGCTTCCAGTGCCTAAAGGAGTGACAAGAAATCTGGAGAGGGGCTTTTGACAAGGGCCTGTAGGGACAGGACAAGGGGGAATGGCTTTAACCTGACAG
>JANHGB010041842.1:0-17019 GCA_026283785.1 Coracopsis vasa
ATCACCCAGTTGCAACCACCTGCCACAGGCAGGGACACCTCGCACTAACCTGTTTTGCCCAAGGCTCTGTCTAACCCGGCCTTGAACACTGCCAGGGATGGAGCATTTATCACTTCTCTGGGCACCCTGTGCCAGTGCCTCACCACCCTCACAGGGAACATCTTCTTCCTTATATCCAACCTGAACTTCCCTTGTCTAAGTCTACTCCTTATCCTACCACTGCAGTCCCTAATGAAGAGTGCCTCCCCAGCATCCTTGTAGTCCCCTTCAGATACAGGAAGCTGCTATGAGGTCTCCATGCAGCTTCTTTTCTCCAGGCTGAGCATCCCTGATTTTCTCAGCCTCTCTTCGTACAGGAGGTGCTCCAGCCCCTGATCATCCTCGTGGCCTCCTCTGGACTTGTTCCAACAGTTCCATGTCCTTAATCAGTAGCCATTCTCCAGAATTCAGTGTGTGTTACGTCCTTGCCTTGAGAACTTCTCTGTTCTTTCATTCCAGCACACCTAGAAACCCCACTGGTAAAGAAAACCTTGCCATTTCCCAGCAGTTTTCATTATAAAAAATATTTTTTTCAACCATTTATAACTTCACCTGTATCTAACTTCTCAGGTTGAAATTTTCTGTGCTAAATACCACAAATAAGGCTGAATTCTTGTATAAGAACACATTAGCTAAAATATTTCTGTGATCAAGAAAAATGTGCTGGATTTGAGGTTTTTTTTTTAGTCTTGGAGGAACTCTGCTGCTCTCATATTTTGGAGCAAGAAATGCAGCAGAAGAGCTTTCTGGTCTGAAAGCAGCTACTGGCATTAACAACAATCCTCTTTGCCAGTATCCGGGAATGCAAATAAATATATTTGATCAAATCATGAAGTTCTAATAATTACATATCACAAGTGCTAGTCAGTAGAATGCTGTATTAGATTTTGGCAGCTAAATGCTGTCTATATTGAGAACAATATATAACTCCTATATGTCAAACCATAGAAAACTGGATTTTTCCTTCCTTTCTGCCACAGAGCAATTGGGTGAGGCTGGATAAGTCACTTTGACTACTCAGTTAGTAATTATTTTTGCATTCTTAATTCTCAGAGTGCCTAATTTTGAGACTTCTTAGCTTAGGTTTTTATTTCTGGATCCTTCTTATTCCTACAATCTCTTGAGGTCTGTAGGAGGCTAGTAAAAATGTCTGAATATGTGGTAATTTTGTGAGATGCTTTAGCCACTAAAATGGTTTTAAAATTATAGGAGGTTTTGTGTGCCTTACTGTCCTGCATCTGTGCAGTTGGGTTTAATTGCTGTTATGCCTTAGCAGGGGGTTGAGGTGATGCTTTTATTGTTTTATAATTGCCCTTTGCATACAAGCACTGTGTATTTTGTGCATCGAATGAACTAGGGCTCAGTAGGAACAGTGCTACCTTAGGACTTGAAGGAATCTCAAGACACCAACCAGTCCTTTCTCCTAACCATAATGGAAGTAATATGGAGGTAATACATGACAGGTGTGCTGAGAGCTTTAAGAACAAGCTGATGATGGCAGATGGCTATGAGTTCCAGTGTTTCAGAAACCTTATTAACAGAAAGTTTTCCTTTACATCTGACTGAAATCTTCCCTGCCTCAGTGCAGTGTAGCTAGTGTTTGTATTAAAACAAACACACAGTTACACAGACAGATTTGGATTTAACACTTTTTAACCTGAAGGTTGAGTTTTTGTGTGTGTGAAATGATCAAATATAGTACATGCTGAGACCGAAAGTGTTTTGCATCTGAAGATACAATATTTTTGGTTCAGTCAAAATAAAATAATTTAGGATTGTTTTGAAAGCGCTATATATCTACCATGGCAAGTGCTGAAGAGATGAGCATGTCTTATAATGCTAGAATGAATTGTGTAAACATGGGTATTTCTATACTCAACAGCAGCAAAACTCTGAGAGGGTTTGTTTTTTTTTCTTGGCCATGTCTCCTCTGATCCCACTTCTATCCCAAAGGAGGAGGAGGAGAAAGCTAATGTTCCTATCACGTATGTTCCATTATTGATTTCCATTGCAGTATACCCAAAGTCTTCCGTGCTGGAAATAATTAGAGCCTGTGAACAGACATGAAGCAAAAATCTATACAATGCTGGCTTGCCAGAAGTGAAGACAAGGGTGCCTAATTAATGTTGCATATAGAACGCCTTTTGGATGAATGGACTTCCCTTTCTTAGAAACAGCTCAACAGTCATGTCGCAGATTTGCTGTTAATTAAATAGTGCTCACTGTGTGCCTGTAATAATGGTATGGAGAAAAAAACAACATTGGGCAGCAACAGCATTTTACAAGAGCTCCAAGAGCTCTGCAATTAGAAGAAAAGCCTGTGAAAAATAAATCTGCAGTCTTCACAGTGATGGCAAGATACTTCCTTCCGTATGAAATTCATTTTAGGGATTGTCTCAAAGCTCTTTAGGAATGTGCAGTCACTGAAGAAGTTTGGACATTTCAGAAGTTGGACAGGAAGTGTGTTGGGAGGACTAAGGTAAGGGATCTGGAAGGAAGTAGTGTTTTCCTTTGAGTGAAGCGTGGACTGAAGGTAATTTAAGTTAGACTGTGTAGCACATCTTGGCAACTGAGAAGGCAGATATTTGGAAAGAATATAAGAGAGAGAACTGATGGAAAGGCTTCACAACAGGCATGCACTTTGACTAATAGCAGAAATATCTGGAGGGAAAAACTAAAGGGTATCTGATATATATAAGATAGATTAAGAGAAAAATGTAAGCTGTATCCATGTGACACTGCTTACTTGGGTTTTTTTCTCTAAATAAGGTAGCAATAGAGTTTTCCCCAAACCTGAAAAATCATAAGACAGGCCTGAACCAGTGATGGATCTTCCTGCAGTAGCACATGCTGGCAGCCATTTTGCAGCAGGCATCCTCTTCTCTAGTCTTCTAAACTTCCGTTTCTTTTTCCTTTGCCATTCCTTGCTACATCCAGAGGAGCTTAGGACCTTGTTGCAAGCAAGTAAAAGATCCTCCTGTGCTGGTCTCACTTCTGTGTTAGGTGCATGCTGGTGGGGAAGGAAGGTCCTCTGTTTTTGAGGCTCAGGAAAGGGTTTGTAGCAGCCCTGATACGGATTTATCTTTGTATTTATTAGCTCACTCATTTTCTGTGAAGCTTGTCTCTAGAATAACAATGCTCTGTGCCTATGCATGCTGCAGAAAACAGCAGTGGGATTTTTGGTGTGTCACAGGTCTCCAACAGTAGAGGGATTCTGGGACAGTTGTTCTCATCCTGTAATTTGCAGGCCACTGGCATGCCTTCTTTCAGTCTCTAATTCTCTCCTTTTATCTCTATTCTCTACTTGCTCTTCTAGATATCTGTTGTGGCCAGTCTAAGTGATATGATTGCTCTCTGTGCATCTCTGAAGAATTTAAATGGATCATTCCCTCATTCTCTGTTCTGCCTATAAATGCAAAGGAACTTTCTCTTCTTTAGACCAAGACAGAAAAATATTTTTTTTTCTCTCTAAGAAACTAAAGAATGGGTAAAACCCAGGCTCCTTGGTCAAGCAGTTAAATTCAGCTGATGAATCTGTAGGGATCTTCCTAGACTTTGCCTTAAACTGCAATAATAGATGTGTTTTGTAATGAAAATCTAGTTTTATCAATATGTTTTATGGATTTGATAGAGGGAATTATTTTTCAAACTACAGTAGAAGCCATAAGTCTGGTTTAAGAATTTTATGAATTAATTTGAGTGCAAGAGAAAGGTACTATTAAAAAAGGGATTTTTATAATAATGTGCATTCTAAGACCTCTCTTCCAATTTGTGTGTTTATCATTGTCTCTACTCCCATTCTGTTTTAATAAGTGTTTTTCTCTGCAAACTGTGAGCTCTGATGCACAGCTGAAATAGGAGCACATGCAGGTTATGATTCCTCTCCCTGTAGCTGCATTTTGATTCTGAACTCCAAGTTTAATATATTTAAGTAATCTACTCCTGTGACTTAAGTCAAGTCCTAGATACTTTTTGATGTTCAACGGATAGTAAAGCATTACAATAATTTAAATCAAATAACCAAATCCATACGAAATACACTACTTGTTATCTTTCCAACTGATTGATTTTCTTCCCTGAATCCATTTTAAGCTGCACTGCAGTTGCTAAATCAAAAATAAACCAAGTTTTCAGTATAGGTGTGTGATAAGTGTATGATTTCCATTACATGCCAGTGTGCTGCATAATAAAAAATGAAAACATGTAACACATTTTGAGTATAGAATTGAAATGGATTTTCTGACCTACTCCCAGTGAATAGGTGCTAAAGTGATGACAGAGACTTAACTCCTGGATTGTAAGCTGAGTTATTTCTCAGTAGTAGCAGACTTCAGACCTGTGTGCATAATGAAGGAATAAAGAAAAAAAGCAAAAGCATTTGTCCTGTTTCCCTTTGGCCATCAGTAGCAGACTGACAAGCCACTGCTCTTCGAAGTTCATATTGGTACGGCTTGTTCATATATTACCCAGTCGCATGCTTGCACGAGCATAATCTAACAAAGTATTTTAAAGTGTATTCAAGTGTTTTAATCAACTGAAACCTCAAGAGAGGGTGGAAACAAGTCTGGTTTCACAGCAGTCAGGCATCGTTTGTTGTTTTCTTCAGAAATAGCAGAAACTCCTCTAGCATGTGTTTTAAATTCGTAGGAGCATAGAAAGCATCACTACTTGTTCCTTCCATCTAGAATCAGAGTCCTATGTAGCTGTTGCCCTAAGTTAAAGGAATCTCACTGCTGTGTATTTAGCATAAAATGAAATTGATACGGAGTATAATGTGCCTTTCTTTTCTATTGTAGCTTGGCTTTACATCCCCGAAAAGACATTGTAGTCACTGGCAGTGATGATCACGTCTGGAAGATGTTGGCTTTACCTGATGGGAACATCATCATGACAGGTGAAGGTCACACTGATTGGCTTTCGGGCTGCTGCTTCCATCCAAGGTTAGTGCAAACAGTCCCCTGAACAAGCACTGATCCCTTCTGGGACATATTTATTTGCTCTTTCTTTGTTCACTTGTCTACTCTGATGACTTTGTATTCTCAGTGTAACCCTGCGCTCGCTGCTGAATTTCCAAACATGTAGATAAATGTTGCTCTGGCTTTCGGTGTATTGACTTAAGATTGATTGCCTTTAGTATTTTATGTATCTTAAACTCTGCCCGCGTGCCAGTGCACGTAACAAGGATTAATAAGCTTTTTAGGTCTCACTGTATTCATTTGCTTCCTGTTTATGCACTATAACAAACATTGTTCCATTAGTAATGATACAAAAAAGTTGATTTCTTGTATTAGGCATTATTTGTCATATGACTAAGAGTATTGGAGTTTACTTAGAGAATAAGAATACAGGCTCTCCTCCTTTCTTTTTGTAAAGATTTGAAGCTGATTAATAAATTAAAGTGAACACTGAAAATAAGGAATAAATATTTAGGTTACAAGGGTCATAGAAATAGGCCAAACATGAAGTAGATTTCTTGGTCATTCTGTTGAAAAATAGAATGCCATTTTACTCTCTCTCAAAAAAACCCAACATTTGTTAAGACTGAGACTCCGTATGTTAAAATGACTTTCCATCAGATTTGTAAGGCTGCAGTTGCAATGGAGTTCTTTAATGTTAACGTAATAAAGGTCTGCCAGGCTACTCACTGAGGTTCACTTATAAAAAGAGCATTACTAAACCTACAACCTTTTATTTTCATTGTATTTTTTTTATGAAACAATATTAGCTCTTTCCTTCATGAGAAGGAAAAATATCCTGTTCAATTTCATGGTTCTTCCTAATTTCTGGTATTTTAATAGTTAGCAAGCACACACACAGAGTCATCTAAACACACGAAAATCCCCTCCGTCTTTCAAAACCTCAAGAACATGGAGTCATGCTTCCTGGGATGAATTAAACATGCACTTACTCTTTTCTTGCATCTCTTTCTCCTATGAAACATAGGCTTTTCTTAAGATGCTTCCATTTCACAGTGTTCTCCTTTTCTTGTGTATATCCTTAGAAAGAATTTTCTATATTTAAAAGAAGAAAATAATATTTGACTTAAATAAGTTACCGAAGGAGAGAAATGGAAGACTCAGCTTCTTATTTTAAGGTGATAAGAGAATAGTTCTACTCTGACAGTTTGCACAGAATTTGTGAGCATGCTGGGCATCCTAAGTCTAACTTGCAGATAAACAGAATGCTGCCTTACTTCTTACTTGTTATGAATATAAAACTCATCACAGGAGAAGAAAGGAAAATACAATTAGAAGAGCATGTTATCATTTCTAAAGCTGCTGGGCATGCTAATCAGATTTTGATAATGCATTGTTACCATGACACCCGCTGACTCAGAGACTCAAAACTATTTTCTCATTAGTCTTTGACCAGAATACAGTCCTTTCAATAGGCTTTCCTACTCCTCATTCAATTACTGAAATTAAAATGAGTTGAGGTACATCATTATTCTCTTGCAGTATAAATTGACTCCTGCTGAATGCTCTGGCGTGAATCAAAAGCGGTGCTGTTAAAATGTTGTCTTCCATTATTGGATAAAATACATATAATGTGACAGAACACGTTTAATCATACTTTTTTTCTTTTAAGTAGGGGAATTCTAGATCTCAGGTGTTCTGGAAGTAAAAACAATTAAAAATGGAAATTTCTCATAGATTATATTCTGTAATCAAATGTAGATAGTCTCTAGCTTTGTTACTGTTTTAAAGACTTCAAATTATGTTCATGCAAAAGTGGATAAGAAAACTATTTTTCTGGCACTAGGCTATTAAACTGTGATACAGGAATCTGGGTACAACTTCCAAACTCCTACATTCTTTCCTTTTTGTCCTCTGTTAGAACACTTCTCTTCTGTATTTCTGCTTTCCATCTGTAAAATCAGGTTTAGAGCGATCTCCACCTCTGCTCTGAGAAATATCTTATGTGTAGCCGAAGGATGCACATGCATGCGGAGTCACACACACCATTCACTTTGAAAACATCTTTGGACAGCATCAGAATGATCCACACGCTGACACTGAGTGTACTAGTAATTTGAGGAGGAAGAAATCTAGAGCTATGGTGTAAATTCAGCTGGTGCTTCTGCACGTACAAATGACTGAAAACCTCTGAAATCCATTTTTATATGTTCAGAGTGTACTATTCCTTATGGTTGTCTTAGTGCCACCACTGTGTAAATAGAGTTGAAGTTGCAGGTCTCATTGGTAGCCGTGAAGATCTGTAATCTTCAAGCTAATGGTGTGGTTTGGTTTATATATCAACAGCTTCTCCAAAAGCAGTGAGAGAATGGGGGTTTGTAGTAGGAATTTACCTGCATACAATAAAAAGGTAAAGGTACATTTTAGGCTCTGGACCTTGCCTGATGATTAATACAAATTAGTGATGAGGATTGTCATTTGAATGTTTCCCAGTACTGATGTACAAAAATATCCTTAACTATCATAATGCGATTGAGCCTTAGGAGCAAGGACCACTGAGTTACTGAACAATTGTTGGATGGAGGGGGTTGGGGTGTCTTATTTTCCCCTTCACTGACAATGTGCTTCATTCCACAAATTTTTTTACTTAGAAACACATCTGCTTCGCATCTGAGCAAAATAGAGCAAGGTGAAAGTGTGTGGTTTGCTGAAGCTTCAGAGCCTGTTGGTGTATGATTTTTTGCATTGCACTCAGTGCTCTTCGGTCTGTACAAAGGGTCTAAGTTCCCCATGGGTTCTCCCTGCATGGCAGTAGCTCCCAAGACAATAGATAAGGGCAGGAGACTAGCTCTGTGCATGTGGGGAGAGCGGAACATCTCTGATGTGAGGATCTCTGCAGATCTGAGATTAGAATTTTGCCTTAAGCTTTTAAAATAAAAGTAAAACTTCAAACACATCCTGTCATCTACAGGAGGCAGCAGCTGGAAGAAGAGAGGAGAACAGTGCTTCCTTTTTGAAGCTCAGGTGACAACTGGTCAGACTTCAAAAACAAACACTATTTTTGCTTTGTGTGTCTGAAGAGTCCTTTGCAGATGAATTAGCTATTGCAAGTTCCTGTCCTGTTCTTTTATACGTGTGAAGGAGTGAGGGAGTCAGAATGGCTTCTGACCATTATCCACATGGGCTTCATGTTAAAAATCTGGATAGCTGAAGAGCTTTGTAGTGTACCTGCGGATACCAGGTGGCCCGAATGTTTGGAATAGCAGTCAAAAATCATAGAATGAACTAGGTTGGAAAAGGCCTTTAAGATCATCAAGTCCAACCTTTACCCCAGCACTGCCCAGTGCGCCACTAAACCATGTCACTAAGGGCCTCGTCCACATGGTTTAACAAAAATGTGCTGCTTTCCCCAGTTTCCAGAGTAAGCTGATAATGTAAATGCTTCACCTTTAAGAACCATACTCTAATTACATTATGATATTTCATGACACGTACTAGATTTATTTATCTTTATTACTAACCTTCCTGGGTGGCTGAAGAGTGAAGCTCTGCAGCATAGCAGAGGTGTGTGTTAATGCCCAATAAAATCCCGGTCAGCAGTAAAATACTGTGTTCTTGTTCTGCGTACATGCTGGTATAACACATAGTGTCCTTAATATATTCATAAATATTAATCAAATCAACTGTTCTAAAATGTTCGTAGCCCTTTTCATGCGTTGTTCGAGTCTGTGGAATAACTGTAGGTTCTTACAGCTATTTAAAATGCACACTGAAAGTTGTCGTCAACTCCTTTGTAATGTCCTGTTCACATGAGAGAAGTGGACTTGCTTGTATTCTTTCTGTTGCTACTTCAACTCTCACGGTTGCTGAGGAAAGAAATCAAAACTGTTATCGATTTGTTTATTATACCAAAAAACCCCACAGCAGTTATTTTGATCCGTGTGGATTTCCTTTAAGTTCTGTTGCTGTTGGAAAACTGGAGGTGGGTATTGTCTCCTCAGTAATTAGGGGGAAAAAAAATAATAGGATAAGTGGATTCATGCATCAAACATCTTGAAAATAAAAGTAGTTACTGTTTGATGGCCTAGAAAACAGTGCCAGTGAGGAGGTGCAAGAGAAAGATGAGATGTTGGGCTAAAAGAACAAGCCATGTTCTGAAAGAACAGAAGCAGCTCAAGAATGTATCTCTCAAAGCTGAAGGAGGTGACGTTACCCTGATGAAAACCTATGAGTGGATAGATGAGAAAGCTAGCCTTGCAGAGGGACAGTACAGAAGGAATTAGCAAAATATGTTGAGGTTGGATGTGAGGATGTGGTTGAATGGGTTGGGGAGGGAATAGCAACTCCAGGGGGGCTTGAATTCACACCAGAAGCTTTTAGAGGAATTAAGTAGCACATCAGAGCAGGCTATGAAGGGACAGTGATTTTGATGCTGCCTGGTTGGCTGGGGGGCTGTGGGTAGGCAGCAGTGAAACATTTATGAATGCCTGGTCTGCAGAAAGGTGTAAGCACGTGTCTCTAAAACCAAGGTCTCTTCCAGCTGCGTAAAGCTGAGCAGCACAAAATCACTGCTGAGCTTACCTCGGCTAATACATAAGCAGCCAAAAGCTGTGATTTGCTCTTGACTTCAGCTGTGTCCTGTCTCTAGTGGAAATTCAAGGCTCAAGATGGGTAACACAGGAGTAATGGGGAAGAGGGGCAAAATTCAGGGGGGAAGGCATGCACAGAAAGAAGAGGGAGGCAGAATTTCAAGCCAGCCAAGATCAGTTCAGATGTAACAGGCAGAATCTGACAGTGTTCATTGGTCACTGTATCCCAGAGGACTTCTGCTTGGAAAAGGAGGGAAACATTAAGGAACAACAGTCAGTCCTGACAACTTGGCAGGTACATGTGTAATTTTGGAATTTCACAGTGGACACTCTTGTGCTTTAATTATCAAAGTGAGTTACAAGCAGGCAGCATGTTTCTGTTTTCACTCTCCACCTTTATAGCTCTTGGTCCCTGTTGAGGAGAGTCCCATTACTGGTAGATGCTGATGCATCCGTCCATACCAGTCTTCTTGCCGACTATGATGTTCTCATTTATCAGTGTGTGGGGAGAAACATCTACAGGGTATGAAGAGAGTCAGACAATCTGACACTCCAAATAAATGGCTGCTTTCTTTCTGATTACATATTGCAGAGAATGTTTTTTGAATAACTAAAACTGTACATGGCCCATGAAGCCTCAGCAAATGAAGAGCACTTGATGACATCCTGAATAACTGGGGTCTATAGTCACAAGAGCGGGATAATTTAAAAAATTCTACTGAAATCAAATATATTCCTCCTCATAATAATTCCTAAGGCCGGTCTGAGATGTATTTTTATTTCTATGAGAAGAAACAGGAAATATCTATTATTCCATTTTGTTTAATGGACCAACTTTCAAATATTGATGCTACAGTTATTTGGTGAAACTGGGGAGACTTCCAGACCACACAGTTGCTACTGAAGTTATGATTCCAGGATCTATAAAATACTGCTACAAGCTAATGTTTGTTAGTTTTAGTTAAATAGAGCAGCATTTGTCTGTATGTAAGATGTAATTTAACATTCAGTTGTGTGATTTGACTGTGCTGCTGGAGGCTCTTTCTAGTTAGAGACCTTCACATACACTTTTGGGCCTTTTCAGAATATCTGGCAACATGAAAGTAGTTTTGGAATTAGTGATTTTAAAGTGTTGCGTTTTGTTACCACCCATCCCATAGGGCTGCTGCCCAGGCTGGGTCAACAGTCACGCTAAGGTAACACCATACATGTTAACCTACTCACAACCAAAGGACGTTCTCTGAGATGTCAGGAAAGAACAGGATGAGAATTCAGCTGCATCAGGGACCCTTTCAAATTCCATGATGGTAAAATTTCAGCTGTGATGTGCTCAGGTACCCTCCTGCTCGTTGTCATCCAGATTGTGTTTCTGGTGTCATTGAAGAGTTTTGTGTGTTTTCATGGGATAACTGCCCAATCCCAAAGTGTCTACACAGGCACTGGACCTCCCAGAGAATTAATTGTGTAGGCATTCTACTGCTCTGCAATACACTTCCAGTTTGTCAGCTACTTCCAGGCAATTCAGGAGTACTGAGCACAGGCTGCCCAGGTAGTGCAACACATCCCAGAGACGGATTCTGCACATTCAGGAACTGATGGATTCATTATAGACAACAGAGGGTTTTGTATACAGGAATCTTAGAAAAAGCTGAAATGGTTTCGCAATTGATCAGTCTTCAAAGTATGGAGTACCATAATTTATTTCAACCTGAGAGTAAGGAGTTGAAACAAGGCAAACCTAGACTTTGTAGGTAACAATACTCATGGCCCATGGCCTGTAGGTACACATGGGGAAGGAAGGGACCTCACTGCCCTAGGAGGTTTCACAGGAGTCATTGGTAAGAGAAGCTCTGTGTTCACGTGAAGAGTAAGACTAGTCAGGCAAGCTGCTGTGTATACCTGAGAGCCAGGGAGGAGGAGGAGGAAGAAAAATGTCAGCATTCACCTTTTCTGTCTGACCATTGGGACAGCCAGACTTATGGTCCTCTCAGTGAAAGGATCTTGGAAATTACTGTTAATAACTGGTCCATAAACAGTGAGCTTCAAAATATGTTTCTGCTAGTTTTTGAGTCATAGATGCGGAGTTCCACATTATATGTGAAACAAGGCTGAGAGTTAAAAGCCACTAACTCTGCTTCAAGCATTAACATAAGAGAGTTGTAAGACTCCTGTTAATCACAAAGGCCTCTGTTGGCTGTCAGTGGAATAGGGTTATTCTGATCTGTGCCTTGAAACAGAGACTTTAAAACTTAAGTCAGTATTCACTGCGGAAACACACAGTTTCTATTTATCCTTTTATTACTATTCATAACTATTAAAGAAACGCACGAAAGTCTGTACATTTTACTTAGGACTTTTGAACAGCATCTGTATTGAAAAGGCATGATTTAATTTCTTAGAGAATCTCAAATTCTCATGTGGTTCAGCAAAGCCTTTAGTTACCAGATTGCATATTAAATTTGACAATGGTTAGAAGCTTCTTTTGAGTGGTACAGTCAATTTCCTGTTGTCCAACTGGCTTTATGTAATGCATCATATTTAGCAGACTAGACATATTTTAAGATGTTCTATCAAACTGAGCTACTATAGGAAGTCAAAAGAAAAAAAGTTGTAGTCATTTATTCTGCAAAGAAAAAACTATTTCAGAAGTGTTTTGGTCAGCTCCCTGGTGAATGGTTTTAACTGTGTTTAACCTGGTGTTTTCAAGTATAGCAGAATTTTAATTTCAAAAGTAGATTTTTTTGTTTCAAAATCCTTGTCAAGGTTCATACTTTTCATAAAAGGAAAGTCTTCCCATAACATCATTCCCTCTCAGGCCTACAAAGCCTACTATTTTTACTTCAGAAACATGTTTGAGTGGGTGGGCATTAGATTTCCTTTGGGATTCTGAATCTCATTATTTTTATCAATAAAAAGCCTCTGCTGGACAAAGGAATAAATCACATATAAATGAAATATGAGAGATTACATGAGAAGCTCAGCTTTTGCTTAGTCTAATCCAATATCTTTGGCCAAACATCTCAATGTCAAAGGCTTTATAAGTATTCTACAGGATCAGTCTGGCAAAGAGAAATCAATAACCAGGTAATGGATTTGATTAAAATTTTTCCCCTTCCACCCACTCCCACAAGCCAAATGTTTCTACCCATACTAATCTCTTCAGCATGTGTAAGTGTTGGTTATTCTCTGGGGTTTGGGGCTGTGTATCTATGTATTTATCCAATATGCTTTATATCCTTTCAGAGGGCTGTGTTAACTACTGGCAAGTATCTGCTGTAAGAAAAAGCAATGTTTTTTTCTCATTTTATTTTTCTACAGAGAGATCAGTCATGCTTTTGGAGAATACGGAATTATAATAATTGTAGCTTTGCTACATGTTTAGATCCTGTTTTGTTGTTCAGAATTTGCCTTTTTTCTGCTGCTCCTGTCATGCTGAGGAGTGTTTTCTTACACAGGCCAGCGTACCCAGCAGCTGTCCAAACTTCTGGAGATATTCTTTGTTGCCAGATCGTCAGGTGTCTCCTTTCCCCCAGTCTTTCTGATCTTCTGTCTTTGAAACAGTTGTATTGGAAGACCACGGGCCACCTGCAGTGTTTGACTTTAAAACAGTAATAATTAGACTGTTGGTGTTCTGCAAGGCTGTTACCTCTGCTATAAAGAAGTATTTTTCCACTTCTAGGCTTAAGAAGACAAACAAATAGGAAGACAAAAATAAAAGTCACTGTTGCATGCATTCTGAAGTTGACTCATAGCTGCTTTAATTGTAGAAATTTGTTTAGACTTTGCATCACTTTTTCTATTTTTAAATATATCCTTCTGTTACCAGAACTGTCCTTGAAAGTTAATTCTAAACTAGAAATACTTTGCAGGACAAAATGCAGCTTCTTTCTTTTCTGTCAGGAGCCTTAAGAGTCTATCATTATATTGATTTTAAAAAGCAAACAGCCTTCAGTTCCATAATGTGGTTACTGAATAGGCTTCACTTTTCATCCAGAATGACCATGTTTTAATGAAAAACTACCTTTGGCTTCTATTTCTTGGTTGGTGGAAATATTGACCACTCAAAGGTAGAGTGATTCACTAATAATATCTCCATTACAATAACTCAGCAAACAGCAGGAGAGAGAAATGCTGATGACAGTTGAAGAGAGGAAAGGGAGGAAACTGGCTGACAGATGAAGCGGTCCTCCTATTGAGCAATTCAAATGTAGACTTGAAATAATTACAGGAAGAAAATATATTGTAATGAAATGCTGCCCTTTGATAAAACCACTATAGTTGATTTCACAGGTGGCTTACACACTTATTGAGTTTCAAAACCAGTGATTGAAAACCTATTGAAGTTTTTGTGTAAAACTAATAAATCGTAGGAAGCCTTTCCAATATTTAAGGTAAACCACAACATGTAATTTTGAAGACCAGAGATATCACAGCCATTTTGTTGATTGTCTTGTTAGGTATTTCCTGCCTGCTAGCAGCATGACTTGGATTTTTAAAAAGCTCTTGAACAGTGGGAGCTGGTTAAAAGGTGTTTGAAGTGTGTGGTTGTGGTGCTTTGCTGAAGCCTTTAAAGCATTATTGTAACTGAAACAAAGTAAGGTCTCCTGCACTTTAGGGATTTATGATAGGATGCATACACTGACTGCTTTTTCTCTTTTTTGGTTCTTGTGTATTGGCAAGGAGTTGCAGTTGTAAACATTGTGAAAAGTGTAGTTGGCTTCTTTGTTTCCCTGTATGTTTTCTTTTGTGTGGATACATAGTGAGAAACTTCACTTCTCTCTCTCTTGGTGGGCGGAAAAAGGAATGTGGCTTCTGAAATGTAAATCTTGTTTCACAGGGCATTTATGTGAGATTCCAAGCAAGCTACCAAATTACATGTTAGTCCTGAGTTCCCCAGAGTTAAGACTATTGCTGTGGCAGTCTGCTTTCAGTTAAAGCAAAGAGTAGACTAGGAGAGAGAGTTAAAATATATGTAAGAGGGCAAAGAAAAGAGTTGGAGGCAATCTGCTTCAAAGCGGTGTTACTCCAACTTATGAAACACATAGAGAAATACCCAGGGAAACATCAGTGACATCAACCCCTGAGCTGACCAGCTCTCTGCACTTGCTGGAGGAGGCTCAGTCCCCACCACCCCCTTAGCCAGATGCGACACCAGAAGCTGCACATCCCTGTGGCTCACTCCACTCAGAGCAGCTGGTGCTCCGGCAGTCATTCAGCAGCTGGTGCCGAGTGAAGCCCCATGGCTGGTTTACTCCTAAGGAGAAGACAAGGGGGTAGAGGGAAGAACTCAGCCAATGGGTCAAGGCCAGAAATGTCAGCAGCTTGAAAAATTGAAACTGATCACAGGAGACTCTCATTTCTGTTACTTTCTGCTGAAACAAGTTATTCATACAGCTGTACGTTTGAGGAAGAATTACGTTTTCCTAACAAAACTATACCTCTTGAATTTACTCATTTTTAATTATGTAATATGTTGGACAATTTTTCTGCACTTTTCCATTTAGTACATACATATAATTACCAGGAGGGTTTCTTTTCTTCTTAGATGTTAAGAGTTTGGCCAGGCTTACACACATGCACACGCATCTTCTTTCAGATGAAACTGAACCCTTGCCCACAGTTTTTCAAAGAATCTTCCTCAGAAAGTGAGAAGAGAAATTAATGGAGTGGTATGTTACCACTAGTTTTGGCTTTGAAACAATTTTAAAATGATAGTAGCAGATACCACTTTGGTCAAATCAAACAATTCAAACTCAGAATTTACTAAGGAATTTTTACAGGGTGTCCATGGTTTCTTTTGTCTGATCTTCATATGGTTCATTTGCTATCTTCTTTCTTTCTTTTCTTCTTTTTTTCAGCTGAGCTAATGCCATTACCGATTAACTTGTTGCCCCTTCATCACAGATACAAAACATGTCTTTAAAACCCCTTTCAAAAAGGCCTCAATCTTCATACCCGCGGTTTGTGACCTTGGATACATTTGAACTCCTAAGGGAAATAAAAAGATTGCTAGTCTTTATATAGTGTTATTTAAATTATTATTTAGCTATCTTATTTTCATAATTTATCATTTAAATTTTATGCTTGTCTATAAGGTAAATAGTTTTCAAATGTACTGAATGCTTTGCTTACATAGAATTGTCTCATTATTCTTAAATGATTGTCTTGTGTGCTTCATTCTCTCCTTATCTGAATTTTAGACTTGAAAACAGCCATAATTAATATTGGGAGCATTAAAGCAATATAATCATACTGGTTGAAGAGGCATTGTGATTATCAGTGTCACAAAACAGGTGTCAAGTTTAATCTTTTCAGCAAAAGTTTATTCAGTTATTCAAATGCAGTAATATTTTGATGTGATTGTTTTGACTCTTGGAAATGAAGAGGAAACATTCTGATCAGCTGTGTGGGTAATTAGATCTGGTGTTTATTTAAAAGGAAGAAAATAGTTTCTATCATAGCCACTTTGATAGGGAAAGGGAGGAGGAATATGCAGCTGAAGTCTCCTTATAAAGTACCAATAAAATAGTATACTTCTAAACCTACTAGTTCAGCTTCAGGGAAGCCATGAATATGTTCTGGGAAAATTTTGCAGGAATTTTCTTCCTCTTTAGAGAGTTCTTGGATTTCTTTTCCTACCTGTCTGTCACCAATCTGTTTCCAGTCTGTCACCATGATTTTTGGCTTCTGCTGATCCTGATACAGCTGCTGCCCAAGAATCACCACATGCATTCAGTTTTGTGGATCTTCAATGTATTTATTCAGGTTGTGAGAAGAAAATGTTGTTCACCATGGTTGCTTCAGACTGTGAGTAGTTTAGGTTTTTTCTAGGTTCATCAGCATCCCTATTTAAGGATGAGAAGTTGGAAGTACAGAGAGCTAGCTGCCTCCTTGCTTGGACTGCTATCAGTTTCACTGGTCTATTTTGTGTTTCTGTGGATCGACTTATTCTATTCAGTATGTACATCAAAATATCTCTGTCAATATAATCTCTTGTGTTATGTTTCCTTGTGTGCAATTACAGTCTTGATGCCTTTAACATAGTTGGTTCATTATTGTTTTCGTCTGTGAGATAAAGGCAATTGTTTTCTCCCTGAAGTCTGCTGCAAGAATTCTAGTGGAGTAGATGGGGAGATATCCATGTTTGTTATATTGTTCAAATGTGCATTTCCTAAAGTGTAGCTGTTAAAATAGCTAACATTAGTGTTAGACTTGAATAGAGAATGGCAATTGAGGCAATGTTTCAGATATTTGAAATGGAAATAAGCCCCCAAGTATTTAGTCTGCCGATGACACCAAGTTGTGTGGTTTGGTTGATATGCTGGAGGGAAGGAATGCCATCCAGAGGCACTTTGACACCCTTGTGAGGTGGGCTGATGCCAACCTTATGAAGTTTAACCAAGTGCAAGGTCCTACACCTGGGTCAGAGCAATCCCAGGCACAGCTACAGGTTGGGCAGAGAAGAGATTCAGAGC
>JANHGB010041845.1:334-31032 GCA_026283785.1 Coracopsis vasa
TTCAAACTTAAACAGGGGAAGTTTAGATTGGATACAAGGAAGAAGTTCTTTACTGTAAGGGTGGTGAGGCACTGGAATAGGTTGCCCAGGGAAGTTGTGAATGCTCCATCCCTGGTGGTGTTCAAAGCCAGGTTGGACAGAGCCTTGGGTCACATGGTTTAGTTTGAGGTCTCCCTGCCCACAGCAGGGGCTTGGAACTAGATGATCTTAAGGTCCTTTCCAACCCTAACTATTCTATGATTGATTCTATTTATTGAAGAGACATTTGATTTCTTTTTCTGAATCACTTTTTTAAGAATATGTTTTCTACAGTACTACTTCAGTTTGGTTTTATTGCTCATGCACAACTGGAGAATGTGCTAATTTGCTGTGATCCTTGTTTATACACAGCAGTTGTGCTGACTTAATTGATTTAGATTCTGCTGTAAATTGGCACTGCTCCTCTTTATAACAATAATGAATGATTTAATGTTTCCTCATAACATCTTAATGTGAATTGGCTACTCATTTATGTAATTCTATGTATTTTACATTTGATTAGGCTTTGATTTTGTCATAGTTGCTGATCCATAGTTATGCAAACTCAGAAATTTTATTTTCTTTAGACAATGTAACAGATTTTGTAACAACTGCACCTCCTAACAGCATTGGTCTAGTCCCGCATTCATCAGAAGTTTCTTCTAGATATGAAAGATTAGCAAGAAGTAGGAGAGAACTAATCAGTCAGTATTAGTCGTATCTACACCACAGCATCCAGGCAGCCTGGACATGGGTCACTGCTGGTTGCTCTATGCACTGTACAAAAACAAAGCTGAAGCTCACCAAACCCCCGCTGTAACATCATAACATTATTGTGGCCATGGATGATCTAAGGCAAAATTTATAGGGAAGAGAATCTCTTAAGGATCAGCCCATTCTCTGAGAAAAGCTGATTATTTCTCAGCACACAAACCCTAATTCAGGTCTAAGATAGAAACCAAAATGTTGTACATTAGGAACTCACTAAAGGTATTGTTTTATAGCACATTGTAGTTCCCCCTTATGTTTTACCCTCACCTAATGTTTTTGCATTTGTCTCTGTCCCACAAAAACTAAGGATCTTAAACTCTCTCCACTTACTAATAGCCTTTTCTGTATACCTATTCTAACTTTTTTATTCCCTTGGATCATCTAATTTATTAACATAATAAGTATAAGCTTGAAGAAAATAGTTCTCAATCTGTGGCTTCTATTTCAAACCCATCCTAAAGCTCATTTGTTTCTCCCACTTAGAACTATCAGCCTGAGAAAATTTATCATCTTTTCCGAAACACTGATCCTTTTATAAGTGTAAGAAACAGTAGAAGGAAGAGACAGACAACGAAATAATATCAGTAAGTTTAAAAGACAGTGACCACAGGCTATTTATTCTGTTGATTTTCTACCTCCTCAATCAGTTTTGGATGAAAAAATGCAGCAAAACTATGTTTTTATGTTTTGCAAATATTTCGTGTTTTAAACATGAAACTGAGAGTTTTAACTCCCAAAGCTCAAGCAGTTTTTTTGGCATTTTCTAAAACAAACAGAAGCAAAAGGGTAGAAAGTGGTTATCATTAGTTTCGTGTATATTTAAAAAATACAGTGCCTGAATGCATTCAATGACCATCAGGGACATATTTGCTCTGGTGTCGTGATTGTGCAAGCCTTTGCAAAGAGAGGAGATCTTTATACTACGATAAAACCTCCTTCAGAATAAGAGCTCATGGGAAGGTCAAAATTCCTGATATTAGCAGCCTAGTACCTCTTCAATATAATTTTTTATTACTGAGTATTGAAGCACTGCTTGTCTATAAGTAAATGAGATGACAAAGGAAGCTGTAAGGACTAGTGTGGCTGGATGCAGACAAGGAACACATGCCTGGCTACCCAGATCCATCCTTCATAAAGTTCATCAGGGGCTACTTACACCTTGAGCTACCAGTCTAGAAGTGCCCTCAGGAGAAAAGGTAAGAGAGTTCAAGCTTCCTTGGCTTCCAGACCATTGAATCGTCTCTTGAATAGACAAGGTCTCCTTCTAATCTGCCCTCACTATTTCTAATTCATGTCTCTCATTTTAATGCGTTGTTTGTGTGTTTGTTTGTTTGTTTTCACAAGGCTTTCCCTGCCACCTCCTTCATTTTACTGAGGAGTTGTCATTTTTGCTTACTCTTTCTAAACAACTCCTTAACAGTGCTATTATAACTAGTGCCAGCTCTGCTTTTTCCTCTGCATAATATAGGGCAGCACTCCGTGGCCTGTATCCTGAAAGCAGTATACCTTTCTGCTTTCAGGCTCTGCTTTAAAACTAATAAACCCTGCCACTCAACTGTGTCAATGTGACCTCACTTCTTGTAGCTCAAGAAAGAGCTTGCTTGATCAGACCTGGGTTGATATTTCTGCATGGTGTTCCACAGTGCAGGACAAACCCACTTTTAGCTGGAGAGATCATATTCTGTCCTTTAACCTTTTCTCAGCTGCTGTCACTTAGACATCTCTACTCCAGAACATCATATAAAGAGCATTGCTAACCTTCTAAAGCGGCTGCAGTTTTATCACTAGTTAAGTATTTTCTATCATTGTTGCTGTTTCTTTGTTCTGTAGTTGAGATATTCTGATAAAAAGTTATATTGTCAATCAAAATAAAATATGGCATTAAAATTTAGGCATTGGTAAATTTTAGCAGTACCTGCTGAACAGTTTTCTACTTTCTAAGTACTTGAGCTACTCACAATTACGGGAAAAATTACTATGTAAAGCAGCCCTGTAATCACTGCCCATGTCAATATGTGAAATGCTTTCTTCCAAAATATTTTTCAAGTGGGGTAGTAATTTGTGGCTGTATCATGATCTGGTCTATGTGTGATTGATTGGATATTTTAAATTTTAGATTTTAAGTCTAAGCATTTTGTTTGATGGTGGCTGGCAGATAAGAATGAGCTGTCTTTACAGTTGTCTGGACTTTAAATTACCCAGATTAGAATACATATTGTTCTGCGTTCTGTCTCTTCTGTATTTTATGTGACTGGAGATGTGTTTGAAATGTTCTGGATGCTTTTATTCCTACTGCACACAACTAATATATATTGAAGAACACATATTAGTATAAAGATATTATTTATATTAATATAGAGATATTAATATAGAGATATGTGAGTCTGTTGGTCAATACAAAAGTGGAATCGAAGCTTGCCATCATAGGAATGGATGTAAAATCTGAATTTCTCAAATCAAGTAGTTTAGAACTTTTTCATGCTGCTTGAGGAGTTGAAAAAGTACTTATCAGTGACACATGAATGAAGAGCATTTAAAGTGTCAGTCTGAAATACATTATACATGAGTAAATTATTGGAGTATCTTAAAGGAGGTGAAAAATGTTAAACCACACAGCTTTAGGCTACTTCAGAGCTTCAGTGTGCTGTAAGCTAAGTGATGCTGCAATGTCTTCTGGAGTGTATTAGCATCTTGAAATGGTGTTTCGAGCCCTCTTAACACCTTAGGTTAAGCCTAAGCTTTGGAAATTCCCTGAAGGGCAGAACAGAAGTAGAAGTGGCATTTCAGAATAAGGTGGGGGTGTGTGTATGTTCAGGAATAACTGGACATAAGAATTACACTTCAGCAGTGGTGGTCTTTAATACAGAAAGCTCATTTATTTTTTCAGCTTTTAGATTAAAAAGCCTGAAAATATATTAGGAATGCTGAAAAAAAAAAGAAAAAGAAAGAAACAGTAGATGAACTATGAAGATCCATTGGGAAGGGGAAGGACTTTGGTAGGACTTAGCTGTAAGGACCCAGTTATGCTGGCGACAACTGATAACAACTGACTATCTTGCTGGAGGTAAGGTGAGCAGAACCACAGTGGGCTATAGAAGGTGTTGGAAAGGCTGGTTTATCACAGTTACTTGTTGGTCTCCAGCCATGTAAAAAGAAAAAAGTGAGCTGCAGAGGAGTATTGCTAATGAGAAAATATAGACACCTTAATCTGTGAAACTACAGTTTCAAGGCTATGCACTCCAGAATAAGCTACAGAACCAAGGGCAGAATTCTAGTTCGTCACATTTTTATGTTGCTGCTTGGTCAGGAGTTATTACATTCTTACCACTGAAGTCACTGAAGACACTTGAGGGAAAACATTACATGCTAATTTTTTTCTGTTTGTTTTCTTTTTTTATGGAACACTGTGATTCTGTTTTGGATTCTTCTTTATTATGTTGTTAAAAATTCCCATAAGCAAAGCATATATACACTTTGAGAATATGTATGCAGACAATATCTTCATCCTGAAATTCTTGAACTGCTAAAAATTAGTAGTTTCAGTTCATCACACTCAGATATTTGGTTTGATGTCTTAAAAGCAACCCTTAAAATCTCATTAGGTTCACAAATCAATGCCTATTTGAACAGAATGGTTACAACTGGAGGCAATTTAAAACAACCTTCTGTTTTTAGCAAAGGGAAGTCAGAACTTGGCTAAAGTTAATATATTTCAAAAGGTATTTATCTCAGCATCACTCAGACACTGAACATTTTTTGATACTGTTGGCAATCTACAAAGCATCGGTGTCTGGTGACTGCCATTATATTATAGTTTTTTATATAATTGCATTTTCTCTATTTTGCATCTCACTAATTTTTTTTTTTTTAATGTAATATTCAACATAGGCAACCAATTCAGACAAAAGGCCAGTAGCAGATGAAAGAAAAAGACAGTTCAAAAAGAGTCTAAATATGGGAAAACAATTTAAAACAAAAAAGTTAACCACTTTAAATCTAAGACTGCTGGAAACCACCACGATTTCAATTACAGAGATGCAACACTGTCACTAGAGAACTCTCCAGCTTGACTGGAGTTATGGTTGCTCTCAGGCCTCATTTCAATGAATCATCATTGCTCAGTAAGGTTGTAAGACATATATTCAAGGGCTGTTTGCTGAAGAGATGTAATTTTGAGGACTTGTTTAACAGCTTTGCTATATGAGAATTTTCAGTCTGAATCTGCAAGTATTGATCTGGCTTCCTTTGCAAGGCTTTGAAGAGTCTTAATTCCCTTCAGTGGCAAAGGTAAGGAGGCACTGTTTGAATTTGTCATATCATATCATATCATATATCATATAATATCTTGTTCTTTCTCAGTTTCTCTTTCTTTTCATAGTGATTTTTTTTTCTCTGCTAAAATTTTCTTCTTCCATGTATTTTATTGTTGCTGAGTTTGTGTTCTTGGACTTGCTGAGCTTAGTTTTATTCATATGACAAAAAGAGAAGACATTTTGCTTGCCAGGTGTGGCTCCCTCAGTGCTGCTGGTGACAATAATAATGGCACCACTATCAAGCTATACCTGAAACTTATGAAAAGCAAACAAAAGAAACATAACATTTTCCTTCTGAATGTGTTTATGAGCAACTGTTTGGCCAAGGCTAGTACAAAAACTTCCATTGAAGACATTAAATAAAAGTCTGAGGACCTAGAGAGACAGACTAAGAGCCAAGTTGGAAAGAAAAAGAAGTCTTAAACATCTAAGAATCATTTAAGTGATGCAATGAAGAGAGGTAGTTCTTGAGTAATTCCTGATAAAAGGGATAGACAGTTAAGTAAAAACCATTATGTCCAAAATCTGTTTCTTTCACTTGATTGTCTTTTTTTTCTTCATCTTGTTTTTTCTTCCTTCCCTAATCCCTCTACCCATAACTCATTCTGTATTTGTCTTTTAGTTTTATCTTCTCTTTCCCTCATTTTATGCATGCAACCCTCATCTTCCTTCCAGACTGTATTCTTTTGGTCATGCCCTTGTTTTTTACCATTTTTTGTAACTCAGTTTGAATATGCCAAGGCCACAGCAACTACAGCGATAATAGCTTATGCCATCCCCAGTAACTCAGCTTCATGGTCTTGGAAGAAGTTATAAGAAATCTCCAAGTTTGTGCCAGCTTTGGCATGTGGTTTTGCAGATATTTTTACTTCCTTTGGAACTCATTCTTTAAGCTCATATTATCATTCAAAGATGAGCAGTGTTATTACTGTCAAGTAGGAGGGTGTTTAAACAATGTTCAGGAAGAGACAACTTTTGAATTTTTGTTTTGAAGTTAAGTCAGTCCTTGACTTTTTGCTTTTAAATCTACAACCAAAAAGTGTTCAAACTACAAAATGAGTTAAAATCAAATAAATGCTGGCTGAAAGCTAGTTACTTAAATTTCAACAATTTTTCTTCTAAACCATAAATGAAACATATGTAACATAACAATTTGAAACATCTTAATAAATACAGTAGTTATAGCACCTCTACATCTATGATTTTTTTCTCATATAAAAATACATTAATTTACACTCTGCCACTATCAGTTTGGATTTTAAAAAGGAGAAACAGTGTTATCCTATACTATCATTCAAGCTATACAACTAGTGTAAACTCAAGGATGCAAAAGGATCTGAATGCTTTTATGAAGCAGGGGTAGCAAATGGAGAAAAAGATGCTGTTAAAATAGTGGAACATTTTCCTGAGTGTTTAGGCACCCTATGGAATTTATTTCTGCACAAAGTTAGTGATTCATAGATTCTGATAGGTGCTATGGCTGGGTTTGAGATAGTGAAAACTGTGGCTACAAATGTATCTGACTGCAGACATCAGGTCTGAAAAGGAATTTCTGCACATGCATGCATAATATTCATAGCAGCATTCTGAAACAAGCAGTGATTGGTAATTTTAAGGGGTGCTTGATGTTCCAGCATGGTAAAAACAGGTAGTATGAAAAAACATGTGAGTATTCACTGTAGAGAAAGCTTTGTTTCAACTTCCATGTTTAAGCAGAAAAAAATGTAGGAGGAAGGGGAAGAGGAAGAGGGAAGTGAAAAAGAGGAGAAGGAAGAAGAAGATGGGAAGGAAGAAGAGGAAGAGAGGAAGGAAGAGGAAAAGGAGGAGAATTACTGAGTACTCAAAGGCACCTTTCCATATCATAGCCCTTTACTACCTTTTTAAATATGTTTTGCTTACCTTCATGTTCCTTGCTATAACTTGAAAGCAGACACCAAAACACTCTGCCGTTAACACTGTACTTTCATCTTTTTAGGCCTGGAGCAATAACATCATAAAATTTATATCTGTATTATTTTCTTTCAGTTCTGCTAATCTTCCTTAACAGGGCTGTAAATAACACCACTCAGATTCCCTTTAAAATAACAAACTAAATGAAAAAGAGAGAGGGAAAATCTGCAAGCAACTCCTCCCAAGGCCATGACCTCCTCCATCTATCACAACCAAAGCAGGTAGATAAGGAGGTTTCATATGAAAGCAACCATTCTGACTGGCCACGTTAAATCAACTTGTAGATCAAGCTTTGACAGTGCTGATACGAAGGGCTGGCAGAGGCCACATGGGAGCTGTTTGCCACATATCCATTATTTTCAGGCTTCACCAGGATATCTGGAGAAAGCAAAGATGAAAATGTTCCATCTCTATAAGCAGTTCTTCACTCCCCTCTCACTAACAAACAGATATGCAGCTCTTCCGGAGCATTATAGTGTTCTCAAAACATAAGATTTCACTTTCACAATATTTTGCTTGAGCAAAAATACACTGAAGCATAGAGCCAACAGTTGAAGTACTATGTTTTCATCAATTATGATTTCAGTTATTACTTTGGGCTTGCATCCAAGTGTAAATTGCTAGCCTTTTATGCAATTTCCACAGTAAGGGATAGTTAAATGGCACATCCAAAGATAAAACAATTAAAATGGTGAAGACACTTCTTTAACATACAGTTTAAAACTTTCTATGCTTTTTTGCTGTGCTATGTTAGAACAATACGCCTTTTACTGGAGTCATCATCCCATTATAGAAATAAGCAAACATGGGCAGAAATAAAGACAATTTCTTACCATCAAACCCTGCCACCCTGAAAAATGTATTAGGTTTCACATGCCTTTCTTTTCAAGTTCATCTGTTTCACCTAGTTGAAGAGGTCATACCTTTGAGTCTGATTAATTACTTCTTTATAGAAAAATCTTATGAAGAAGATAATAGGTAGATTAAAAAAAAACAGAGAATATACCTCAAAGAGTAATCTTAAAGCCTAAATCCGCAGTAGTAGCCCAAAAGGAATATGCAAATAAACTTTAGTCTTTCAGCATGACTGTTTCCAGACCTAATTTGAGTTCAACTCTTTAGAGTCAAAGTATGAGAAACAGAGAGAAATGTCAAATTTTAGGGCTGAGTACTTTGCCTGAATTCTGAAAAAAACAGGTAAGCATATTAAACTTTGAGGTTTTGTGCAGCTATACCAACTATGTACATTCATGACATCATACACTGTCCAGCTCCCTGTTGAACTTTGGGATATTCATTCCTGATATAAATCTTATAATTCCCATTTACTGTACTTTACTTCGTGTCATGAAGCAGTACCAGAAACTGTAAACTGGATTCTTTCTATACTACTTCGGAATTGAAGGTGAGTACAACAGATGATGTCCAATTGTTAATGGGCATTTGGTGCACAGAAGCTGGTATCTACTAGTCTGAATAAACACATCTGAAGTGCATGCAGTGTAGATATTACATCCTTGGCACCAACTTTGCTCTACAAGCCTTCTCCCGTGGGGCTGCACTATTTGCTTATGCAGGTGTAACCTCAGTTTTCTGAGTTAGAAGTTTGTCTTTTTGCTGTCACTCTGGTTCTAAGGATTTAAGGATAGAAGTGGGAACATTTGCTTGTAATCCAGGTCACCTCAAGAGTGAGCCTCAGAGAAAATTAGAAAATAATAAGGAGCCTCGGTACATTATAGAAAGGAATAAGAAAAGCCCAGAAAGGGTGGATTTATTTATTGTGCTATATTTAGCACTTTAATATGACCTTTCTTTAGAATATGTAAACATATAGTCCCATGAATTTACATCTGTTAAATACAATTTCATAAATACAACATTTACATGTATCATGTAAAACAAAGAAAAAGGTTAACTCCTCCAAATAACTCAGACTAACACAGAGAGTTTGATTCTTAGCTGAACTAGAGATACTATTTATGTCTAACTTCTTTCTTTTTCTATTTTTTTCTTGGTGGCTTTTTCTTCTGTGCTCTATTGCAATGTCATCTTTGAAGATGTTATTGCTGGAATTAATTACTTCTCCATATACCAGAGCACTGGCATCCTGAATTTGTTACATCAAAGGATATTGACTGAGAAGACAAATAATTAAATGACCCGTAACACAGGTAAATGATAGTCTTGGGATCAAAGAGATCCCCTATGAACACTGTGTGCTGCTCTGTTCTGCCAGTCATAGAAAGTGTTATTTGGTTGCCGCAGCTGTAGTGAGGTAGCTTTTGTCAGTCCTTCAAAGTGAGCGGTTTCCAAACAGGATCTTCCTGTTTGTTTTCCTTGTTTGCTAATTGTTCAGAAAATACTAAGATGAGTGTAAGACTTGGTCAAATATCAGTTCATACGACATGACTGCATTAGTGCTTGAGGGCTAGATATCGGAACCATTTTCAAGTGAAAGAGTAGACAGTCACCGGTAGTCTGTTTTTGAAATGGATGGAGATGGCCGACTAAGAATTTTCTGGTGCAAGAAAATAGTATGCAAAAAGTATTACCTTTAAATCTTATCTTGAACCAAGGGCATTGTTATTAGTCTTCTTTGAAAGTGAGTTGAGCTTAAGATGTAAAAATCACCCCTCTTCTAGTACAAGAGTGCCCATGTAGAAAGCTAGTGTAGAAAAGCTAGTGTAGCTGTGGCTCAGACTGTAAGAACTTGTTTGTATAGAAATGCTGTGATGTGCCTTCTTTAAGTATGTCTTCCTTGGAAGCATGGATGTGTCTGTCATTGCCTCTCTCCTCCCTTCATTTACTTATTCCTCACTTTTTTGAATATAAATATCTTATTCAGCCACCAAGTTTAACACGTTACACATCATTAGCTTTGAACTAGGTTGGATACTTCACTGTGGTGCAAATAAATCAGGAAACTAAAAATCTACATGAGTATTAGAAAGCAGAAATAATATCTGTGATGTGAAGCAGGCATTCTTCATGTTACGGCTTCTTTGATTATGATGGATAAAAGCTGTTCTCCTGCAGCAAAATCATTTGGAAAATATATATATGTGTGTGTGATATAATATTTAGAAGAAGAATATTTTAAGTTATTGTATTTATCTAGAAATTGATGACTGGATCACCAGCTAGTACAAATTTACATACTGTTTATTGATAGAGATATTACTAAATGAGAGTACTAAGAATAAAAACTTGATTATGTTGCTTGATAATATAAACATATTTCCATTCAAAATTAAAGGTCTATAGCTGCAAGGATTCTTGGAAGATTTATTAAATACTGTTTGTTATAGTAAATATTTATCCAGTGTATGTGTAAATAATGATCTCATATGGCTTTCAACTGTTAGTTTTCTATATAAGAATTCTATACTGTTGCAATGGTAATCTGGTATGATTAATTCTTTATGTAATTTCATGTAAAATATTTGTTCACACATCTGTTTTTTTTCTTACCATTTTTTATTACCTCGTTAAAGTTCATAGTTTATATCCACATTTTTGGTGAAGCACTTTCCATCAGTTCTTAAAATTAACCTTCTCAACTAATAGTCCTCTTTCATCTCTGCTTCTTAGTGTTATTAACATACTAAAACTTAATAAGGAGAGCAAGAGTCAGTGCAGAAATAGTACCCTTTATGAGTGGAACTAAGGAGCAAGAGCCGCTAAATCTCAGAATAGGAAAATAACTACTTCACATAGTCAGTATCCTGAACTGAATTCAACTGCAAAAATCTTCCTGACTTTGACAAGACCAGATTTACATTGTAGGAAAGACCTGTCTAATGCCAGGATCTTTGCTTGGATTCTTTACACCTGGAAAACTTTACTGTATGTGATAGAAGTGAGGATATTAGTATGACAGGAGAAGTAAGATACTCAAGATATGCAGAAATTACCTGCAGGAAGGTTTACAACTCTTCAAGGTGGAAGGTGATGCGTTGAACTCTGACAACACACTAACACATGAGTAGAACAATTAGGTAAAGTATAACTGCATGTCGAATGTCCCTAGTAAAAGGTCTCTTTATTGTGCATGTATGGTTGCTTCCTGTCTCTTAATGATTAAGCAATGGTTATGTATGATACCTTTAATGTTCCAATGGCTTTTATAATTACAGATCATTAAAATTAGTTTTATTGTGACACGACAATAATGTAAGAAGTGATTTTACCTCTGTACAGTGGTATCTGCCAACACATCTGTGAAAGACCGTCTTCGCCTGTTCAAGAAGGTTAAGTTGATTTTCTGTGAAACTTTTTTAAAGTAATGCAACTCCTGTGTGGATATTCTTAAAGTAGTTTCTTCACAGTTCAGCTTAAACTGATCTGCAATCAGATTCTTAACTCAGAAAGACTCAAAGCTTATGGTGATCTGTTCAGAGGGTCTCTTTGTGTGGAGAGAAATTTCTCTGAAGTATTTAATGTTAGTTTTTGTGTTAAGAGAGCCTTCAAAATGAAGTTGAAATTCATCTCTACCTAATGACAGCTTCTGCTTGCAATAGCAACTTCATGAGAAGAACACAGCACTTTTTCACGTTTGCACCTCTTTTCATTGTAGGCCAACATTTTACTGTCTGTATCAGAGTTACTTGGTATCCAGTCCTGGTATGTTCTCCCATTTGAAAGTGGGATGATAAATCTTCTTAAAACTATGTCTCACTCATCATGCAGAGTGGGACATAGGCCACTGAAAACACGGATTGAGAATGTGCACATAGATTGTTTGGTTTTTTTTTTTTCTATTTCTGTAATTTAATTCATACACATGGCATTTTGAAATACATTTACTGCACTGGAAGGATGGTTCCATGTATCTACTATTAGTTAAAAGATCAGAAAGTTCATTTCAGTTCTGTTTAGAATGTATGCAAAAACTTGAACTTTAACTTACAAGGATTGAACATATATGCTTGATCTGGATTTTCCAAACCACAGTTCTGAGCTCTCTTACCTTTATGTCAACACTGACATGTATCTTCCCACAACCATGAGTTGCTTTGCAGGAGAACACTGGATGAGAAAAAATGGTTTCTTTTTAATCAAAATAACTGCTTTGCAGATTAAATGTCTTCATAACAATAAGTAAGAAATTAAATTATTAAAGACCAGAGAAAATAAATTCACAAAGAAATTCAATTTATTGCTGCTTTTAAATCAAAACTGCTAGAACATGGACCCTTGTTAGGTTCGTTCATCCTTGGATAAATGAATGACTTGGAAACAGCTTGTGAAACCATAAATGCTTAGGTGACTCAGGAGAGTCTTTTCTCTTAGAAAAATTTATTTACAGAGAGATCTTTCACTAAATATGTTTATATGACACCTGAAGGTAAACTCAATTATTTCTTCTGTTATTTCCTTACTGAAGTACTGTTGGGTTGAAGGAAATTATTGAAACAGTGAGCCTTTAAAACATCCTTCACCTGGGCTGTGGGTGGTTTGTTCACTGCTATGTGTATTCTCCAAACACATATTTAAAAAAAATTAGCTTCATGTTTAAGCAAGGCAGAAGGTATTTGCAGCAAACACTATATTTTGATAATATTAAAATATTGCTAATTTTTAAACTTCTCTTTTTCACTACTTTGACCATGTTTTGAATACCAGCAGCATTTAGTGAGCTTTTAGAGGGTTAAAACCAAAAAAGATAAACCCAAACTTGTCTTAACAATAGTGTAGATATTGAGACAGACAGTTTACAGGCATTTTTATTGCCAAGCAATTTAAAAAATGTGAGATATTTTGCATTGAGAACACTTGCTAGAATAAACTGAAGTGTTTTATTATTTAATTTGTTAATTAAGTTATGGAAGAATTTTATAATGCAAAGCTCTACAAGCCACTTCCTTTGAGGGGCCAAAACTCCCGATGAAGTCCTGCACATACTACAGACATTTGCGTGTGCAAGACCAAACTGGACTCTTACTTCTGAATGATGCTTTTTTTCCAGTTCAGAGTTAAAGAGGTACCAACTGCTGAGATGCCTTTGTCTTCCCTAGAAGCAGGATGTGACCAATCACTTCTTAACTTGGTGAGAAGAGGGAACTGGGATGCAGCTGGCCATCAGACGCTGTCTCCAAGCTCTTACAAGCTTCCTGCTCTGCACAGAGTACCTTGCCTTTGTGGGTTCCTGAATCAGGCTGTGGGAGCTCAGTGGGAAGATCTGCATGAGGTACCAGTTCCCACTGAGCTCTTGCAAGCAGAGCAAAATGTTGCCTAAAGTGTGGATTTTTTCTGCTTCTTATAAAAAGAGAGGAATAGTACATCTTTCTGTAGGAGGCTTTGTCAAGGCATAAACTGGAAATGTGTTCCTGGAATTGCTTACTATCAATATTTTTATTTGTAACTTAGATATAAGTTTTCATAACGAGTTGATTTGTTTGGGAAAAACATTTTTGTGCTAGTACTCTGTACATGTCAGACCTTTGGGCTGACAAATAATGTCAATAAAATATGATATTTTCCTTCCAGCAAATGTCTCTAGCATTGATTGGGTCATGGATTGATATGCATCTTAATTAATTTGTAAATTAATGACTAATATCAACTTGGGGGGGAGGGGTTAACAGTTTCATCTAAACATATCTACTAGAAGAAGAAAATGAATTTAATTTCTTAAAGATTAAATAGATTGGGATTCCTGGGGATCTGCTTTTTTTGCCCATGCTATTTCATGACCCCTGCTGCGCGGAGGGCAAGTAGGGGAGTTAGGAAACATCAAGAAATGTAGCTAGGACTGTACAGAAACTGTTGTGGCACTGAAAAAGATAGGCAAGTTAGCATGCAGTGAGGCTTGGACCTCAGTGAGGCAGGGAAGAACATTGCAAACTGATGTAACTGGAAGGACATCTTAGGAGGAGGGTGGGGAAAGGGTAGGCCTGATATAGAAAATCAAGAATTATCTATCCTGTATCAATTCTCCATTATGTATAACAGCAGAAGACAAAATGCAGGCATTATGGTGACCTGGGGAAACTGTTGAGAGGCTCTGAAAGCAACCTGCCTTGTCCCCTTTTTCTAGAGAGAAATAAACCAGGATTTTGGGTTAATGTTAACTATCTTACAAAATAAGACATTCTACTTTCCTGAAAAACACCGACAATCTGAAAACAGTGGATTGTAATTAGGCTGCTCAACAACTACCACCTGAAGCTTTGTGATACAACAAGGTCAATTTCTTGGTATTTTTACTCATCACTGTTGTGAGGAACAAAATTACTTCTTCTTCCCTCTATTTGTTATACCTCATAGCCCAGTCCAGAGCCCTTCCAGACATCTAATATGCAAAAGAGAGTCTTCTAATAATTAGCCTATGAGCTACTTTTCCTTCCCCTTGCTTCTTTTCACTTGTGGACAGAAGAAATAGTGCAGTTGTAATACTGGTTTTTGACATCTAAGGAAACAGTTAGGATCCAAAAACTGAAAAACAGCAGAAATGCTTTGCCCATGAGGCAAGAAGGATCTATTCCAGTCTCAGACTTAGAAGTTCAGGAGATTTTCTGGGCTTTGGGGAGAAAGAGTTATTGCTTCATTAGCCATACCTGCTCCGTAAAGAAATGGAGGACTTCAAGTATCAAGACTGAGTGAGGCATATTTCAAAAGCAGCAAATTAACCTAATATTTATAAAGCATACTATAAATTTTCCAAATACCTGAAATAAAGAAATACTTGAATATAAATGCAATTATACTGGAGAAATTTAAAGAAAATATTTGCCTGCTACATTTCAGAAAGCTTCAGCAGCTTATTAATGTTAATGTAAATTAAATAACTAGTATAACAGTGCAATCTCATTGTAAAATATTATCTTCCAGTACTGATATTCTGTTGACTGAACAGATAAAAAAGTAAATATGCTGTTGTTAAATATACCTTATACATGAATGAAAAGTGGGGAAGAAACTAAACATAATATCTGAATTTAAAGATTCTCCTTTTGGAATTTAGAGCAGATGTGGTCTGTAAAATAAGCCCTGGTGCTTTTATTAAGGCCATGAAGTGTGGTTGTAAAAAGGTGCTGAAGCAGCTTCATGGGTCGTGGTTCATTAACTCTAATTGTCACGTCTGGATTCCGTCTGATAGACGATCAGGTCCTTCCTTTCTCACATCTGTTTTCTCACTGTTTTCAGGTGACCAGCTTCCAAAACCACCTCTTTCAGAAGTATTTCCAACAACGGATCTGGGTAACCTTCTAAATCACTTCAGTCATACTTGAATGTGTCTTTTTCTTGTTGGGTTTGCTCCTTTTCTTGTACTCTTCCTGTGTGGACCTTTCCTCTGGAGAGAATAGAGTCACTATTAATGAAAAGCATTTTAGATTTTGAGAGATTATGTTACATAAAAGTTTTCCTACTTGGCAAGACTTATTTTTTGAGATCAGAAAATTCTTGCATGCATTAAAACCAGAAAATGTAAAAGACTTATTGAGCACCAAGTGCCTTCTGATTTCAGGCTTGAGATGAGGGAGTGAAGAAGCAATATTTTGCTTACCACCCACGTAAGACTACCACATAATTTATAGCATGTGGCCATCTGTGTGTTTCCCAAGTGCTTGTTTCTTTATCAGAATTAACTGTGAACCAAAAGCAGAACATTAACTATGGTCAGAGGAAAAAATATGGAATAAGAAATGAATGTTCCTCCCTTCATTTCAAGTTGCTTGTGACTGAAAGTTTTGTCGCAATTGTTTGGTGTCCTAAGAAAAGCAATTAATGCTGTCAAACTAGTGTCAAATAATACCTCTCTTTTTAGAGGTAAATATATTTATATGGGCATAGAACTACCTGTTTTCCCCACTAGAACTGAAAAATATGAAAAAATTCAGAACTTGGAATTTATTTGGCAAGTTGGATTCCAAAGCATAACTAAAACCATGGTTATGGTAACAGAGGAATTAGCTTTCATTACTATGAAAAATTACAATTTGTTTGGTTTTCAGTGTGGTTTAAGTATTGTTAAGTACTGTTCTTTAAGTATATAAATAAAGATGAGTTGTTAAACATTAATTTCATTAGTACGATTTGTAGTAGGGAATTTTCTGAAATCAAGAGAAATAACAGCTGTAATTCTAAACATATTTTCTGAGTGGTTAAAATCAAAGTCTAAGATTGCATTTTCTTGGCTGTTAATGCAATCATAAGTGTTCAAAAAATCTTTAATTTTATATCCCTGATATACTCTGCCAAAATAAAATAATCAATAAACTGTAAGCATGTGAAAGTGACGACATTTCCCATGTTACTGGTTTTAAATCTATTGAATTGTTTATACACACCCTAAAGTTCTTTAAAAAATTCTTATAAATCCATTTTGTCATTAATAGCAGACATAACAACCTAGAAGTATTAACAACATTAAATGTCAATAAGTGTATTTATTTAACAAGTGTACTCCATTTCTATTAATGAATTTGTTTCCCTTCAGAATGCTACAGTCATGAGATATTCCTATCAGAATTGTCTGATACTAATTTCTCAAAATTCTATTGGCATTCATGTTTCTTTTAAAATATTCCCTGTAATGTAAAACAGGAAGAAATATCACAGATACACCAAGTATTCTACTTCCCACTTCCATTAACTTGTTAAAAGGGTCACTTTAGTAACTGATAAATACACTTGGATATAGCTATCTATATGACATATGAATGCTAGCACAGGATTATTCTGTTTGTTCAGGTTTGTTATCTGAGCAGTGGTTTAGTTCTTTTAGTTATAATCCTAAAAATACAATATGCATAACAAAACTAAACCAGCTTGTTTTACCCATGTTTCAATATGCCTTGTGACTTTCATTAAAAGCCTTCTTATTCTATAAAAAAATCTGGTTCCTCTCTATAGTATAAACTCACTGTTTTATTCTGGGCTCTGCATATCAGTATTAATTTCATTCTTTTACAGCCTCCACTTTTCTATTATTTATTCTAAGTCAGGGTCTAACTGATCCTGATTTAGCCATGGCATGCTAAACTCATTCATGTATTATTCTAGAGTTTTTTCCATAATATCCATATGCCTGAAAGCATAAAACAGAGATGAAAAGTGATGGATTATTCAACAGCATCTCTGGCTTTAGTCTTACCATGTTTTTGTATTTTTATTGTCTAAAATTTGACTTTTTTTCCTGCTTTTGATCTATAGGTTACAAGCTCACTAGCCTTATTTTCACACTGCAACATCTTAATTTCAGCCTGTTGTGGGCCTTTTAAATTTTCTTCAATAACAGAAGGAAGTGAGAGGTGTTTAAATACACTCATAAATCATTTTTATGTAAAGCTCTCACTTTTTCAATCTCCAGTATTAATTTACTTCTTTGGCTTCCACTTCTCTCTTCCTGTGAGAAACTCTACTAATTTCCTTCATGTTACAGTTTCAAATGCATCCTAGTCCATGTTTTCAGATGTTTGACCTTTATTAGCTGCATAAAATAGAATATAATTTCTGCTTTGATAGCATCCAAAGCCCAAAATTCATCATCAGGGAGTTACTCCATTTCCAGATCTTTTCTCTGGGACCACCACTAGTTGTTTTTAATTTGCAGTCTTTGCATAAACTGAACGTATTTAGGCTCTGATATCTGATCTACACAATCTGCCATCAAAGAAAATGAGGCCAACATATATTTGACCTGTTGCATAAATTTGCAGCTAGGAAAAATATTACATTCCCTGAGAAGAATGATGGTGCCTTTAGATATCGTGAAATTTAGTTTGATTTCCTTTCTTCTATTTTTTTCTTTGTTATTCCCTCATCTCCATCTACTCCTCCATACTTTCTCCATAATTGACTGGTCCTGAAGTCCTTAGATGTCTATGTTCTTACCTTCATAATATGCACTTTTGTTTTTGCAGCCTTCCAAAATACAGTTATCCAAAACTTAAAATATTTGTCTAACTTGTCCTTTAATTATATTCTCCTGTATTTGAATTGTTACTGGACTCAGGTCTTTGCTCTTGCCTCGATAAAATACCTTTCTTGAATTGTTCTTTCTGTTTGGGCTCATGAGTCTCATTTGGCTCATTTAGGCTCTGGCCTGTACCAAACATGGCCAATTTATGTTAGCGTAATAAGTCACAGATGAGCCATCCTACCTCTCCGTATGGGTGTTCCTAACTTGCCCCACATGCAAGGAAAGTGCTGTTAGTGCGCATCTCGGCGGAAGAAGTTTTCAAACCCCCTGTGTTTAAGATATGTGAGAGTAAGTTTGTGCATAGAGGAACAGGCAATGTAGACTGCTTCTAGAAGGGAGGAAGTGACAGAATTATAGAAATGTAGAATAGGAGGAGGGTGCTTGATATTGTCTAATTGCTATTAACTACTACTACCTTTGTTATTTATTGCCTCACCATGTTTCCATTCTTCTATGATTTTTTTTACCTTAACTTTGCCCTATTTTGTCTTTGTACTTTTAATCTTGCCTCACTGAGTTGTTAGTATTTTCTCTTTCTTCTGTGCTTCCTGACCCATTGAGCTATCTTCTATGGAAATCCCACTAACAATGTCTGAATCATTTTTTTTTTCTAAATGGTTTTGTTTCTTTGGGTTTGTGGCTTTTTGATTGTTTGTTTTGTTTGGGTTTGGGGTGTTCTTTATTTTTTTTATTTTTGATATTTGTTAGCTTCCTTGAAGTTGGAAAGGCTTTTTTGAGAAAGTTTCTGAAAGTCAGGAGCATCCTTGCCATGGAACAGGAAATACTGAAGTCTTCAACTAGAGGTTAGTAGATTCTTTATTGTGTTTAGGTGGAAGTTACATGAAATCCAGTGATGATGAGGAAATATATTGATTTAAAAGACTGACATTTTTAAAATAGGGTTTGTAAATAATTTTTCTATTTAACCCTAAGTATCAGTCTTATTTAGTAGTGAAAATATCTAGAGAAAGGGAGATTTTTTTTGGTTTTCAATCAATGCACCAAAATCTTATCTTCTCTGGTTATATACACCAGTTTAAGTATAGATTTATGGCATTTTTGCAGAAATCTTCCCCTACCTTTTCTTCCCACTTCATCAGTCAGTCACAAATGAAATGTGTATGGAACTCAATGCTCTACAGTGAAGAATATCAGAAACTAAAGAAAAAAATATATTTCGAGGTATGTTTCCGAGATTCCATCCAGGTCATTGTAAAAAAGCCTCCCTAAGGTAATTCATCTATATTTCTACAGCTGCCTTTATACTTCACATGTACTGTTAAGTCCTGCCCTGATGAGAGCTACCTGAAGTCTGTGGAAGCAGAAGTAGTATGAGACCCCAGGGGAATAAGAAAGAACATGAGAGCCAAGCAGAAGTGTGAACTAATTTAGACGCATTTCAAATGTTTCTAGCTACACAATGAGTCTGAGTACATGCTTATGCATATAATATCTCAATAATTTTCTAGGGCACAAAGCCAGGAGAGATCCCTGAGATTGGTGAGCCCTTTTCTTCCTATATTCTTTCATATATGAATTCTCCCACACATAGAGAACTGGGAAGCCTCTATCCTACTCATAAAACATAGTCATCAAAAAGCCTTTTCTAAATGTCATTCACACAGATGGGGTGGAAGAGTATCTTATCACTAAGAGAAAAATAGAATTAGGCAGAGAACAGGAGCTGATGGAGTTGTTTTATTTATTGCCTTCTTCCAACCCAAACTGTTAGGTTTTTAATCTAAGAAGTACTCCTTAACCTCACTGGCACTTACTCTGCTATGTATATATATCAGCAACATTTACCTCCCAGTGAGAGGAAAATTGTTGTACATTTCTGAGTCTAATAAAAAGGTCAGCCAATCCACAAGTGTTACCCAACAATTCAAAAGCAATCCTATGACTCCAATATGGATTGTGTTTAGTCCTAAAATAATATGTACCAATTCTTTAGGGATTCCTGGGAAAGTCTCAGTGTTCAGTCTAACTCCCACTTCATCAGTTTGAAAACTCAGGGCTGTTTTTAATTTCATTTCTATCCTCCCCTGTAGTGCTTTTTAAAGGTGGCTTATTTTCCCTGAGTTTTGCCACAAAAGGGAGTTAGCAAACTTTAAAGCCTGTATGTGGGGAGGCAAAGGAGTGACAAGAAGGCACTCCGGTAATGTTTTTGTGTGTGGGAAGACTTGCTGTAGGCCTATTAGATTTCTCCAGAAGTTTTCTCAGAAAAAAAGCAAGACAAGAAAACTAATGCTCCTAATGACCCAGACCCCTTGAATTTTGTATTTGATTTTGTTATAGCTGTCTTTGAATACCTCGGTGTATTCTGTACAAGGCATTACATGCTCTGCTGTTTGGGACTTTTTTGAGTTGAAATCCTGAATTTAATACACTTGACAGAGCAGTGGCAGATGATGTTTATGAATGGAAGCATCTCCGTGGTGCTTACGCTGAGTGAATGGGAGGCACGGGGGAAAAGAATTTATTACTATGGAGTTCTCCTGACAGCCAGATGATATAAATATCCAAGCACCCATTCTGGTTCTCTCCTTTGCTGCCCTGGGAATCTTATCCTTCCTGGTGGTGTGCCTCTTTCAACACTTTCTGCTCTATCCTCTAGCAAATTGGCATAGGTCCTTCAGGGAAACAGGAGCACAGCCATTTCTTACACTATGATCACTTAGTGGTTAAGAACATTTATGTAGGAAGTGGAAAATTTCATTTCAGTGCCTTCCTCAAGGGAGTCTAAATACACTAAAGAAAGTACTAACCACTAAATTATGACCTAAGGTGAAAGAACAATCTATCCTGTTGCAAATGTGCAGAAAATAATTAAAATTCAATAGGCTTCTGTTGCGGTTTGGGCACTTGCCCGGAGGAAGGTGCACAAGTGAGTCTTCTGAAGAGTTTTCCTATGTTACTCTGCAATTTTGTACCACTTGAAAGCACTGAGCCCTACTTTAAGAAGGCAGATTGTCCCTCCAGTGCAGCCCTGATAAGTCCTACAGACTGGCATACGGTGGGGCTTGGAACTCGAGGCTATGTGCAGCATTATATTTGACCTGATATAGACAGATGCCTGTTCAGTGCACAGGGTATAGGACATAGGCTTAAAAGGTGTGTCTTGTCTTGTATCCTCTCTGACAGTGACCATTAACAAATGCTTATTAGCTCTTAGAGAAAGAGTTTAAAGAAACAAATATGTAAAAAGTGACTCTTCCCCAAAGCATCCTGTTCTCCTGAATTTAGGATGTTCTCAGATGTTTAGAAACTACTTCAGTTGTCCTGTCCATCACTGTTCACAGCAAATGACCTATTCAGCCTCGGATCCAGATGCCTAGAAGTTAGGGAAAAAAGACTTTCCTTAAGTATGATCCTAAAACTTTTCTAGTCTACTTTCTTTTCACCTTCATCATCTCTTCCTCTTCTGGTCTCTATACCTTTAAAGACTTTCACACTCCTCGGAACTAAACTTGCATATAAATTGCATTCAGCCAAAGGAATCACTATAATTATTTCAGATTAAAGACATTCTTCTGTTTAGTTATTCAACAATTACCTGCAAATTTTCACCTCTAAAGCCATATCTGTGCTGCCATACAGATGGTTGTGTATAATCATTTCCTACAGTTCAATCCAGGACAGGCTCTAGTGTTATAAATAGGTGCACCATGGGTGGTCTTATACAGCTTTTGTTTCAAAGAGAGTGTGAAAAGGCTCTATATTTCTATTATTCAGTGATAGTCTGGTTTTAGTAGTACATCTACAAATTCTGCTACAAGCTATACTCAACACCTCCAAACCTCCATAAGTCTTACAAGAAATATATACATGTGCAAATATACATAGTAAGTACAGAGAAGAATGTTAAATATAAACCCCATCCCATATTAGCAGGTCTAATTATCTACCATTTTTAAAAGCTTCATTTTAAATCATGACATTAAGAACATAATTATAATACAGTCTCCTAATGTCAGTATCTTCAAAGGACTGAATACTTGTGGTACTTAAATTTTGAGAATGTCCTCTTCTTGCATTAATCTTCCATTAGATGTAAAGTGGCCTTGAATACACATTTTGTGTTTTGGCTTAAGGATTAAAACTTGTTCTTTTGAGCATGAATCATATACAGTTTTATCACTGATTCGTGGAAGGGACATTCAGGTCAACAAAAGCTGTCTCTTAAGATATTGTAAAATGGTTATCTGGCATTTTTGGACTGCGTCAGAAGGAAAGTAGTAAGGAAGCTTTCAATTATAAAGCAAGAAATAAGGTAAAGCATTTACCTTACAGCAACTAGAGCTTTCTGAAGTACTGTTTTTATCACATGAATCCGACAACTCACTTTTAACGAATATAGACAGAATCCTTCCCCAGATGTCTGTGTTAGAGGCTGAGTTATGAACTTTGTACTAGTGAGGAGAGAGAAAGCATTCAGGTACCTGTATGAAGAAAAGGCATCTCGAAGAATTGAAGTAATTTTAATTCAAGTTGCTTTTAAAAATATTGGTTTAGCCTAAGCAATCCTTCCTTTTTTTCTGCTGTAGGTATAGTTTGCGTTTTTTTCTGGAATACATATTCTTATAGATAAAACAAATTTTATGTGGCAAGGAGTATTTCATGCTAGTTATCTTCCTTGTCATTTGGATTATGCCATGTAAGTGGAGCAAACCACTAAATTTATTCCACCAAAATTAAATTAGTGCATATGAAATCAAATTTCCCTGAGGCAAAAATCTGCTAGGTAAATAGAAGAACTCGCTTGAATGCACCTGTGTTTGGAGCAGCTTGTCATGCTATGGAGATATGAATGGCAAGATAGGCATTTTAGTTTTCAGACTTGAGATTTCAATTCTAACAGACACTGCTGAGAATCAGGCTTTCAGGAGTTCTGTGTTGTTTCTGGTCTTTGCAAGATAATTCCCCAAGTAGCACAGAAAGCAGCTCATGGTGACTAGACAACTCCCTCCAGTGGAAGATTTATTGCATGAACTCTGTTTGAAACTGTTCTTCTAATGACTGTCTCTCTGGCAGCAAATGCATCACAAGCTATTAATATCTTGCTTCGTTTTACCTTTTTACAATAAATCTGTAATCTTTTATATTTCTTAAAACAAAACTCTGTAAAGCACATTGCACTTTGCTGCAGAGAGCTGTGGTTTTTTTCTTGAGAGGGATACAGGCCAAATAGTTAAAGGAATTAAAGTCAAGGCTTACCTGCTACACCCAGAAAGAATTGAAAGAAACCAGAAGCCTGTTTTCTCGTTGTTAATCCTTCTATAGAAGAGCAATAGTGGCACTGGGGCATGAAAATTGTCTTCCATATAAGTTGTGATAGTGAGTTTAGCCTCTTACAAAAGGAGAGATGGAATCACATGCTGCAGCCTCCTCCAGAATGGCACATCCACTACAAATCCCCAAACAGTTTGCATTCTTGTCAGCTTTTTCTCTAATCTGTGTCCTGTACCTCTGGTTGTGCCAGATGCTAACCTATATATCTCCAACTGCAAAGAGCAATATGTAATGCCAGCAAAAAAGGTTTTAGAACACATGCAATGAGTATATTATTCTTACACCTAGGTTCTCTGTAGGCTTCTATAGTACTTTCAGAAGCTATTGTTATGCATAGCATAATGATGCACATCTTATTTTAAGTTTAATTTTCTTAATTAAGTTTCATGTTTCTTAGGGTTATGATTTAGAAATAGAAATCTTTTGACAACAGAACAGGTGCAGAACAGGTTTTGATGATAAAAATGTCCTTATGTCGCGTTGAGACACTTCAGCATTTTTCAGTAGTGTTTGTCGTTAATGCAAAGACATAATTCTATCTTGTACTTGTACATCTGTCAGTTATCTCTGAGTCAAGACATATGTTTCCAACGTGACACTCATCAGTGTTAGCACAAAGAGGAGATAGGCTTTAATTCTCCTGTGGCCACTATATCTTAGGCAGCAGGCTTTATTTTAGATTCTCTGCTGCCAGTTGTTCCTCTAAATGCAGAGTTTAAAAAAATATTGTAGGAGAAAGACATAAAGATGGTTGCAAGGCTCTGTTATTGCAGGAGGACATTGCCTGAAATCAGGAGTTTTTTCACTAGCATAGTAAGTGTGATTTGTTCTCTCAGCAGTTCTGTCCCAGGTTGCTCACCCATATGTGGACACAGTCTTAACCTGGAAAATGAGAACTAGGCCTGCTGAGTACACCAAGGTCTACGAGATCTGTGAGCTCTTACATCAGGATTTTGCTCTCATACAGTGCTCAGCAGAAGATTTAGTTTTCTCTTTGCAAAATGAGACCATGTGAGAGCATGACTGTGGTGATAAAAACAAGACAAGTGAAAAGCTCTCCTGCTGCATTTAGGAGGTGCTGTCAGAGCTACTCACATCACATCTCCATTACAAGTTACTGTGGAAGCTGAGGACAAAGAAGGAGGCCTAGCATCATCTTTGCACACCTGCAGGCATAAGTTTAAAATCAATACGATTCTATAACTTCAAGTTTTAATCTTGTAAGACACATCTCAGTTATAGAAAGGTAAAACAGTGTCTTGTTTTCATGTTTGTGCTTGTGCAAGATTTGTTTGCTGCCACGGGGGCTGCGTGCCTTGTAGCACACACACTTCCCCCATGCTCCTTAGAGTGTGAGGAGTTGCTGTTCTTGCCATGTTGGTACAATGGACTTCTCCCAGGAAAAACTGCTCGTGTCCATGCTGCCTGAATGAGGTCAGTTCTCATGGCAACCACACTTTATCCACAGAAATGTGCATTGTTCTCTAGCTCTTTTCCCTTCTGTGCAAAAATGATGTAAGATCCAAGGGAGTAAAACAGCAAGAAAGAAACCTAATTGGCATGCAAACGGCAAATGCTGTGGCACTTATTTACCTTTCATGCTGATAGCTGTTGTTTCACAAATTATTAGGCAGCCCAAAGTTTTATGAGATGACACATATGTTAAGAACACTCCATTAGGGTTGCTCAGCAACATGCACATACACTAGAAGGTTTCTTTTTAGACAGAAGTCAAGTTAACACAGGATTAGTTATTGTTAGATATGGCAGCAAACAACAGCTATGTTGCTTTGTGCCTCAGCAGATTATTTCAGTCACTTCCTCCCTCCCTCCTTTCTGTCCCCCTTCTCCAGATTGATCAGGCTTGTCAGGGCGAGGGTGGTTCATGGGAAGATGGGAAGAAGAGAGGAACTGCTTTGCTGGTGGGGATGGCCAGAGCTTCCTGCTCCCACTCGATTCCAGCGGCCCCAGTGAGGCTCCTGCCAGCAGCGGATTAAGTGGCATAATGGTGATGGTGACTGTGGCAGAGCTACACCTGTAACATGGGAATTCTCCGCTGATGGTGTAAGGTTATGTTAAATCTCATTTGTAGAACTAGCAGGGGAGCGGGTTGGTTTTTATTTTCCAGATTTCAAAACCTTTTGAACAGGAGAAAGACATCCCCTGTGCTTTTACTGGTGCTTTCACTCTTAAAAGGGAGCAAAGGCTTGGCCTCAGCCTAATAACAACTAACATTTACCTTGATTACAAGAACATCTTCAGTTTTGCCAGCCTAAGCATCTTGTAACTCCTCAGACCACAAAGCAGATCTGCTACTGAGAGAAAAGCCTCCCCTATAGAGAGTAACCACTTATTCACTGGGAGGCTGCTTATAGTGCTGCTCTCAGCTCTGAGGCACGACTGCGTCTGAGTAGGCAGATCCAGCTGTAAAAGGTCTTGCTCTCATACCTTAATGCAATTCCTATGCTTGTGACTTTTATTGATGCTTTAACTGATTGCTCTCACCCTTTGTACTGTATTCATATACCTAGTGTCAGGTTCTACCAGCAAAATAGATCACAAAACCTAGAATTAGAATATTAGTTAGTAAAATGTGTTTATTTTGGATTATTACCTTCTTTGTTGTCATGGTGGTCACTGTAGATAGAAGCCAGCGTAAACAAGGAGAAAATGACAAAAGCCAGCAAGATGAAAGCTACTTCAAGGTTTGTGAAGGGCAGCTCCATCAACTGTTACTGCTTTGCCTAGGAAAAAGTGTAAAAATTTACTCGTTGGGTGTGGAAAGGAGTGGTTAAGTCTTTAGTCAGGAGGATACTAGATCCTTGTCAAACTGGTTAAGTAACTTTAGTCTGTAAGGAAACAATAATGCTGGCTCATACAAGAGCGCACGTTCAAGTCCTTTTAACTGAGGCTGTAGCATGTACAATTGCTCTGGGGTACATTTACAGCAGTCATTAAGGTAAAGCTGCATTTAACCGGATATATATGTGTATATATATGTAATACATATGTGTAATGCATTTAATAACAGCAACATATTTTGACACTGAAGGAGTAGTAAAGAAATCCTTATTAAAACAAAAAAGTATCTGTAAAGGTCTGCAAGAAAGCAGATTTTCTTACCAGTAAAACTCCTAGTATATAAAAAGTCTACCTTCTGTGTAGTGGAAAGTTTAAAGCGTAGGAGAGAAAGCCTCAAGATTACAACCAAATTACAAAGCCAATCCCAATCAATAGCCTAAGGATTCTGAAATCAATGGAAAATTAAAGTGTTTGATTGTCCACAGGATTTAGCTCTAAAAAGCAGTGTCCCAGAAATCTTAAAACCAAAGAGTGCAATACATTTGTACAGAGAAGTTGTGAAAAATCAGAAGCCTATAAAAACAATGAAAACAGCTTTCATTAAATAAAGGGAAGCCGGCACTTACTGATTCCTAGGAATTTGTGAGTGTATTCCATTGGAGTTTCTTAATAATCATCCCAGTTCAATAAAATGATTCAGTATCATGGACTGAGTTACTCACTAACAGCTGGAAGGATCTAATGTAACGTGGTTCCCTGATGGATTTCACTTGCTGCCTTGCTCATGCAGGTGCAGTCCACATCACACTGGAGGGTGGTGAAAGTGGGAGGAGGAGGCACAGCTCAGGTTTTTTGGTCTTGTACCTGCCTACAGTATGCTGCCGATGTTCAAGTAAACTGAAGCAGCAGAAGCTGTGGCAGTGCCTTTGGGGCACTCAAGGCTGAAGTTTGTACATTGTAAATACTGTTGAATTTTAAGCCCTCGTGAAATATTAACATAATGGTAAACAAAGTTCACTAATATAAGACCCAGCTCAGTAAACGTATCAGCAAGAATTAAAAAATTCGAATCCATACAGATATAAGCAATAATTATTAGAATGATATGGCTGTGTCAGCAAGAACTAAACCTGTATAGATGCAACTTATATGACAATGGTCCTTTGGAAGGATTTTTCTGATCACTTTGTGAGGATTTTTTTTGTTGAAAAGCCTTGGTCTGAAAACCAGAAATACCATTTATACAAACTGAAGCATCAGCCACCTCTGATTGTATTAAGCTGTGTATTAATTAGAGGGGCTTTCTAAACTATAATTTTTTAAAATTCTAATTTTTCTATTATTTAAAAATATCAAATATTTTGACATTGCTATTTCTGATCTTTTGTGGAGTGATCTTAGCAGGAATAGTTCCACAGATGGAAAAGGAGTTATGTTTATGAAACACAGTGTCAATAACACCTGAATGGAATAGAAGAATGTGGAGATGATTTGATCTCTGTTACATCCTGTGTATCTTCTGCTGGATCATTTTTGCAACAAACATTTAATTAGTAGCCATTATAAATCTCGGCTTATGATTTCTAAGAGTGAAAACTTAGTAACACATATCATAACTTCCCTGTCTATATGATGGATTGATTAGTCATCCCATTTTATTCAATAAACCAGAGAGTCAACTCTTCCAGTCAGAGGTAAACTTACACTTGTGTATCTATTGAAAAAAAAAATCTATTATTTACTATATTTATGGATGCTTTTTCTTTGCATAATATATGATATTTGTATATATCTGCCTAAATTTAGATGGAAATTCAAAACTTACAGCTTTTCCTATAAACAGAGTCAAATTCTTCCATTTTCCCATAGGTCAATAAAGCTGATCAATCTTTTATGCTACGTATGAAAGTATGTTACAGCGGATGAGAATTTTTATGTAATAACCTGCAATTTCTTTAAGGAAAATCACTAAACAAAACTAATATATTTTGTACTGTTGTGCATATATGCATAGTGTATTAATTTATGCAAATTATATTTATACCTATACATTATTAAGTAGTTAAATATCAATCATAAAACACATTAGGCACAACAAGAAGAAAAACAATCTGAAGAGCCATAAGTAAAAGAACTGATGGTTGATACTGCTTTCGAAAGCTGCTAAATCCTATTGAAAGCAGTTGGAATATAATCTCCTTAGCTGTCTAGCACATTGTATTTTTTTCTGTTCACTGTTAGCATGATCTGTTCTGGCTGCCATACCTTTAAGAGTGAATATAAGAACAGGCATCTACTGCTGCTGAGGTATAAGTATCACTAAAGAGAAAGACAAGTCATAAAGAGTAAAAAACATTTTCAAAATGTTAATTCTGAATATATGGTTATATACATAAGCACGGAAGTCTGAATTAAGAAAACACATTTATTAGCAAAAATAAGCAGCTGTCCAAATTGTAATTTGATTTAATATTAAAAATCACAGAACAGCATGATAAATTATTAAATTGCAATGTTCATCTATTTGTACACTGCTCATTGCACACTGAGAAAATAGCATCTTTCTTCTTAGAGACTAGTTCAAATGAGACATGTTCAAAGGAAGAACAGAATCTCCTGCCTATGTTCTGCCTTTGTCATGAACAGATAAAATATGCCATATTTGCTAAGAATAGAAGGTTTGTGCCCCATACTGAGGTCTTCTTAATACGTCAGGAAGGCTTTATGACCAAAAATTCTGTTTAGAGGCTAAAGAACGTAGTGGGTTAACCTCTCAAATGTGTCGGTTTTGTGGCTGAAAAATTGACACCTGCACTCCTGAGTACTTAAAACAGAAGCAAATTTATCAAACAAACTTGAATCGAAGTCAGGAGTGAATCAGTTCCTTATGTTTGAGTTTCTTTTGATCCAGGCAGTGTTATGTGGCAATTATATCACACTGCCATTTCTGGAGGAAGGCTTCTCATGCAGATGTGGCTTTATTTGCTTTTAAGCAACAAATACTGTATTAGTGAGAGTAATATTATTCCTAAATCTACTCTATTTGCCTGCTATAAACAAGTCCTTCAGCTTTTATCATTTAAAAAAGCAATAACAAGAGTCAAGCTACATATTAAAAAAAGTATTCACACACTGGAGGGAATGGATCTGTAGAAGAGTCTACTAAAATGGTTTTTGAGGAACCACCATTAAAGGCATTAAATGATTTGTTAGTTGCTACTGTTTTCCTACCCTTTGCTGCTTTTAACTGGTTTTCAATTTCTTGGCAGGTCTTTCAGTTGTCTAAAATTGAAAAGTTAACTTCAAAATGCTATGACATCATCTATTGTAAATGAGCATCATTTGCTAACTGCAAATGCTGCAAATGTGATGAGCAGCTTCTTCATTGAATATTAACCTGCCAAGTCATGTACTGTGGTGGGCTGGGTATTGTAATAAAGGAGTAAGTTTATTTAAATCTGCTTGGATATTTATACAACACATATGTATCCTTCATCATTAGCTCAGGAGTGAACTGAAACAGAAAAAAGGTAAGAAAGGGGCTGTAGAAGGAGTAGCTAGAGAAATTCCAGCAGAAAAAATGCTACTATAGAAATAAGTAAGTGACAACATGAATAGTGTGTATACATCAGAGAGAAGTACAGCCTTTGGAAGTACATATCTATAACTTCCCAGTTATCTCAGTATTGCCTAAGCTCACAGTGGGTGTGCTCTAGACTCCTGTTTGCTGAATCTGTTCATTTCGTTTCCTTAACTTGTATTTTAAACTTATAAATGTATAACTGAAACCAGACATGTTAGCTGTGAAAAATGCAATAAGATATAACTTTATTATGGTATACTGAAAAAGCTCTACATGAGGTAAGACATTTTCTTCCATCATAGGGTTTAGCTTTAGTAGCAGTTATATAAAAAATGGGATGTTATAAAGATTAACTCAAACTTTCTCTCTAGGCTTTGCTGCTCCTATGGTTAATGCCTGAGGACTGCTCAGCTTAGAGCATACATCCGTCTTTGTTATCTTGGTAAAGAAATGAGTCAACAGTGTTAGTGAGTCAGCAAGGCACATAAAATAGCTCTCGCTAAAAAAACCCAACCAACCAAGGACACAAAAAACCAAAGAAATAACCAAAAATGCTGCTGTGTTGTTATAATGTTGTTAGAAAAAACCATTGAAGTTGCCTTGAGTCTGGCTTTTCCTTACTTGTAGCTAAACTGTGTTCAGTTCAGGGGTGTTTTCCATTCATAGAAATTGACGGTGGCAGATTGTTTTTCTTTCTCTCTAGTCTTGTTTAGGGTTATTTGTTCTCTGGATGTTATATCCTATGTCTTTAATACTAAATGTACCTATATGTATTCAGCTTTGCTGTCCATTTATTGTTCCAGGTTTTTACCTGCCTAAGGAACTAATCTGCATTAAAATGCAAAAGATCCTGCCATGTTTATTTCTGTGGGATATTGGTGACTTTACAACTCAGTAGTGAAGTGAAATTTTGTTTCCAGCCCTGAACGTAGCACTTTGACACTTTTGACTTACAGAAACGATTCTAAATATGAATGATTTTTCTTTTTTTTTTTTTTTTTTTAATATTAACTTGTGATCAGAATACAGATGAGTTCAGTTT
>JANHGB010041850.1:0-13034 GCA_026283785.1 Coracopsis vasa
CTAACTGCTCAGGTGTTTCTATCAGGGACTGGTTGATTAATACAAGATTCCTTCCCCATGTCTACCATTCACACAGCTAGCAAATAGCTCCCGAGAGCAGTAAATTAGGGATGTAAGGAAAAAGCAGTGAGAAGGAGAGTTTCCAGCACTGTCCATCTATTGTTGGCAAGCCCCATTTATAATTGGCATTGATCCACAGCTAACAGGAGACAGCCAAAGCACAAAAAGCTTAAAGTGGAGGCAGCCACCCCTGAAAGAGTTTGGATTCATTTTCAAAGAGAGATGTATTTCTTTATTCCAGTAGATCCAAGCCACAGCCAAAGATTCTGTTTCAATTTCCCCAATCAAAGCTGGAATAGTGGGTTTTTTTTTTTTTTGTGGAAACTGCATTTTCCATCAAAGAAATTTTCAGTTGAACATTTCTGATTGGTTTTAAAATTGCTTTTAATGTCCCCTGTCAGCATCAGGATTAGTTTCTGGATATACTCTGTTTATTTTACTTTCTCTGTTAGAAGACATAAAATCTGATGCCGTTTGATACTTCACAAGTGTTTTTGTGGAATGCTGAGATTATGACGCTCAATAGATGCTCTAAACAAAAAGTTATAAAGTTATAGCTGCCAGAGACTGAATTGTTTAAACAAACTTTCCAAGCCCCAGTGAATGTATCAACAGGAGCGGATTGAGATGTCAGGCAAAGCAAAAGCTACTTGATTTTGTAATTCAAGAATGACTTCTTCCTCATATAAACTTAATGTAGCCCAGACAAACTCACAAGGCATTTAAACCATGTAACAGTTTCAATATTCAGTTTAATACCTAATTGGTGTTATCTGCAGTGCCTGGAAATGCAGTATTAGATCTGGAAAGCATCTAACCAGGAATGTGGAACACCACAGCACCATGCTCTTCTCTTGCTCTTTCACAACAGTCTTCAGTTAGGGAGGTTCAAAAGAGATCACACTCTGTAAAAACACATATTTTTTCCTCTGATGTTGCTTATACTGTTCCACAGAGTTTCAAATATGAAAAAAGTATTTGAATAAATGCATATTTAGAATCACAGAACAGTCAGGGTTGGAAAGGACCATTTAATAGCTTAGATTTTACTTTCCTAGTTCTAAAGTCGATTCTATTGTTGGATTAAAACTTGAATATTTTCAAGCAAGCCTAATAACTCAGCAGACATATTTATAGGTCAGATCTCTGTTTTCACATCATGAGACACTGACTAGGCCTTGTTTTCTTGCACATGACCAAAACTTCAGCAAGGTCTTTCTGTCACACTGAGGTCACTGAGGGGATCCATCTCAATTGGAGGAATTACGGTGGAGGAATTCCACATCAGCTATAAAATAAACCCCCAAAATTATTGCTTTTAAGAATTTTTACCCCAAATCATTTCAGAGGTACAGGATAGCACCACCAGTGGTTGTCCTGGCACAAAAGAAGGGTCAGGAAAAAGTGGCTGGAAGGAGGAAGGATCTTAAAACAACTTTGCCATAAGAGCCAGCACATTGTGGGCAAATACCTGTCCTTACAAGTGGGTTACAAGCACACCTCAAGCTGACCTCATGTATCAGCTTCCAAACAGAGCAATTCGTTAGCGACCCACAGTGCAGCTGTCAGGCAGCACAGCAGGACATGAACCTGAACAAAGACATTGGCAGGCCATAAAGATTCAGATCTGTGTTCGTGTGATGAGGCACTGACTGCTCCTCACTTCCCTCTGCCACCCATGGAAACACATCCCTCCTGATGCATGCCTGCCTCCTGTTTCTGTGGCTGCTGCTACACCCAGAGTCACTGCACACCACAACAGCAAGTCCAGCACTGCAGAAAAACCCTTGTTTTCTCCACCACCCACTCAAGACATTTGGGACTTTCCAAGGGACCACACGCCACCTCGGTGTATTTACCTTTCCCCATTGCGGTTTGCATTCCTTGCTGGTATCATCTAACAGTAAATGAGGAGAACAGCTCTTCCTACACCACTCCATGCATGCTTTTTCGTTTGACACTTTTGCACTGTTCAGACAGCATCGTGCAACAGGGGTCTTGATCCCATCAGCCAAAAGAAGTGGTGAATGCTCCATCCCTGGCAGTGTTGAAGGCCAGGTTGGACAGAGCCTTGGGTGACACAGTTTAGTGCAAGGTGTTCCTGCTTATGGCAGGGGGTTGGAACTGGGTGATCTTAAAGTCCTTTCCAACCCAAACCATCCTATGATCCATTCTATGTTCATTGCTGCCCATGTGCTGCTGGAGGTTGCTCTCCAAGGCCTTGGAGACTCATCACACCTCCTGCTTCATACATGTGCCATCATTTGCTACACAGGACGGACAAGCCCAAAACCCTGCTGCTCCGAAATAAGGTTCATAGGGTAAGTGTTTCTCACCTGAAACCCTCCTGGATGTCTTACTGGCCAGAGTCTCCTCACACACCACTTCCAGCAGTACCACCATGTCTGCAGACCTGTGAGGGTTTAATTGAATGTATTCCTTTTCACACAAACTAGGAAACAGCTGAATGATTGACTGCAGCACTCAGCCAGCTCACACTCCACACAGACAATCTGCTGTCACGTATCAGGCCCTTTTCTATTGAGGCAAGCAGGAGCAAGGCCAAGGAAGTTATCTCGGTTGTGTCCCAGGTGAGAAAGTGCTGGGGTTTGCAGCACAAGCCCTTGGGAGTGAATGCAGTGAGCAATTTCCCAGCGCAAAGCACTTCTCTTAAAAGCAGAGCTTTGAGCACAGGACAGAAATCAGATTTCTGAGTGCTTCTCATCCTTTACTTCTCTCAAATCCTGCTGGAGAGGTACAAAAATCTGGAGTTACAGAGCACCAGAGCTGCTGATTCATAGCAGCCTTCCAGTATCTGAAGGGGGCCTATAAGGATGCTGGGAAGGGACTCTTCATTAGGGACTGTAGTGATAGGACAAGGGGTAAAGGGTTGAAGTTTAAACAGGGGAAGTTTAGATTGGATATAAGGAGGAAGTTCTTTACTGTAAAGGTGGTGAGGCACTGGAATGGGTTTCACAGGGAAGTTGTGAATGCTCCATCCCTGGCAGTGTTCAAGGCCAGGTTGGACAGTGCCTTGGGTGGCATGGTCTAGTGTGAGGTGTCCCTGTCCATGGCAGGGGAATTGAAACTAGATGATCTTAAGGTCCCTTCCAACCCCAACCATTCTATGATTCTGTGATCATCAGATAACAATTAAAATACATTCCGTTTTTTCTGCCCATGTTATAAATAAACTGATTATTGAGATTGATTCGAAACTATAGCTCAACTGAAATTATCAAAGTTAGAATTCACAGTCCATTGCAGACTGAATTCAGTTTTGACAAGAGCTGACCATGAGTAACACTGCTGGTTTTTCTCTGATTTAATGAAATCATCATTTCTGATGTTGCATTTCCCATTTCATTTTAACTTTGTAGGTGATTCATTTTCCCAAACTGATGGGTTTAGAAGGCAAAAGCTTAATAAATATTTCAACCTATTAAGCTGAGAGCAGCACTACTCTTTAACAAAATCCCATCTCCCTTCTCAGAGAAAAATGCTGCTTTTACCTCACTGCAAGAGAAAGGGCTCCTGAGACTAGTGGCAAGGCATGGCCACTCCTGCTAACTGGCAGAGAAGGCTAATGGCCCTAAGCTTAGCTGTCCTCCTCTCCCCAGGTAAATCTTCTTGCCTTCTATTTGTCTTTTGAGGCTGGAAACTGCCTGAGTCTATTAGTAAATCTGCTGGTATCATTTCTTGTTATTATTGAATAAGTCACCTCCGCAAAAGTGAGCCCTGGGGTCATTTTTCTCTTTTAAACTTCACAAAAGTGCCAGGCAGCCCTGCTTTCAGGTGGGGCTTTCTGTTCTCTGACTTCTGCCGTCATAATTATTCCCCTGCATTAATACAGCATGACTGTGTTACTGCCCTGTTTTTTCACTATCTGTTGCTTGTTCACAGACAGGGTAAGGGAAAAACAAGGGAAAAGCTCAGGTCTTTTGGAAAGGTTTATGCGTTCAACAGAACAAATTTCTAATTGGAAGCAATGGACTCAGCAATCCCAGGTATTACTGCTGTTTCAAAGACACTCACTGTAAATAGTGCACATAACAGTACTACAAAGGGCATTAAAATTCCTCACTCCCTCCACCTTGGCAACACAAGCTGCAAACACCACTTACAGCATAGTACCTCTGTAATGTTGCCAGGGGGAAAGGAAGATCAGGACATGAGCTATCTTGCTGGCAGGCAGGACAGTAAAGCTCCTGACCCACAGGCAGCAGCATAATCCCTATGCAGAGTGGATACCCCCCCACACAAACACAGAAACCCAAAGCAGCTGCTCAGTAATAGACTTCAGCTCAGTTACTGTATTAGCCAGCTGTGCTGGTTCCAGTAATACAGACTGTGTGTATCCTTATATTAGCTATTTATTCTGGGGTACTAGCTTGAGATTGGATTAACAGATATGTTTGTCAAGCCTAGAGAATGGACATTTCCTTGTGTCAGTATTCCTTTTTTGCTCTCAGAAAAGACTACTTCACATAAATTGTGAAGTTACTCATCTTGATTTAATCGTAACAAAGCATCTCATTCTAGCTTAGACAATAGTTTCTCTTAATACCTGCCTGACACAATTCAGTTTCATGTCCTGTCCTTTTTATAAGCCCCTTTTCTCCCCAGTTTTAAAACTTTTCATCAATAGAATTTAAAAAGGAAACGAGCCCAATCTTTAAAAAACCCTGTCATTTAGGATTGCTGTGTTTACGCACTGATAGTAATCACCTGAAATTAATAGAAAGAGCATTTCCACAGCTGGGGTAATTTGCCATAGCCCCTAGAAGCCCCTAATCTCATTCTGAGTGCTTATTTTAATAATAGCTGGTTCTTTTCTTGAGCACCAGGGTGTTTTCATACACCAAAAAAAAAAAATAATTAAAAAATCCACCACTTTGTCACAAAGATTGGAAAAACGTGTTTTAAAAAAGAGAGTATGAATGTTACACACCCGTCTCCAAGAGAATTTCAATGATAACAAGGACCATAATACATCCCATAGATCCAGGCTTAAATTACTTTAATTCTCTATTACTGATCCTAACCAATAGGATCTTCTTCTGCTCTTCCATGATACTTTTAGTCTTGAGTATCCATTGACACGTTCTGTTAACTGTATTTTTAATTTTCCTTCATCTTCTGACCAAAAAAATAAATGCCATAATAACTTTTGTATTTGTTACTTACTCCTCCCCCCTACTTTTTTTTTCCTTTTTCTTTTCAGCAGTGTGTCTTTTTTACACAAATAGGAGAGATTAATCTTATTTTTGCACTATCTTGCCCTGGTCATTCTTGTGTCTTAAAATAAGTATTCTCAGCAGAAAAGCTTATCTGTTTCCTCTGTTCCTAGCTTGGGAGGAGAATTTTGTTTCAGACAGACTGAAATTTGGGGAGGTATCAACTCTCTCAGCAGACATTAATACATATCTTCTCAAACAGTCACCGCCTTGTCTGAAAACAGTTACTGTCTCCAAAGGTGTTGAAAAGGGAATAGCTGTTTGACGGGTTCTGATAAAATTTGTGGTTTACTAATTGATTTTAAATATTGCATTCTTTTCTTCTTCTTCCTACCCACAAGGTGTTTCTGCAGTATTAACCCAAGGGGGCCGGACAGCTTGCCCTTCAGTGAATATCAGATATGTGCATTAAAAAGATTTCATCTCTTTAGCCTTCATAAAGAAAGAAGCTTTGGTAAAATAGAGGAATTATACTAAGAGTAAGGGGAAAGAGCAATGGCTTAAGGAATATAAAGGTGTTATTAGGCAACAGCAGGAAAGGGAAAATAAGTAGACAGAAGGAGAAGACTTTCAAACTAATTTATTTCAGCAGTTGAACAAATGCAGTCAATAAACAAAGTTGTTTCAGAATATCTTAAACTAGAGCTCAAATCTACCCCCTTCATTACAAACAATCTAGACTCCTAACTTAAGTGCATAATTTAGAAGAATACATGGAAACTAAGTAAAATATTTCTTTAAAACTGTTATTTTTAAACTGTGTACAACTAATATTTTTCTGCAGTTATACTGAAATGTCGAATATTATAGCCAAGTGTGTTTCAGCTATACTTTTATTGGTATAGCAAAATTACATTAAAGATATATGTGGTCTAATAATATAGTTTTAAATAGTTATTTATTAACTCCTGGTAAGTTATATACTCATAAAGGAATCCTCAGCAAAAAATATTCTCTGATAAGCAATAGCTTTCCAGACTTCAACAAATTATGGATTCAACTCGCTTCATTTGAAGTGAACAGCATGTTACACTGTGATCTCAGCATGCTGAAAGCAGGGTTAATAAACTGTGATCCTGAAATTGCTGAATGGGTTTTTATATCAGCAACATTAAGTAATTCTGTCACCTATATCATCTGTATTAGCTTCAGGCCATCTCAGCTGCCCTTGCATTAAAAATGTAGTAGAGAACATCTTAGGCTTTAAAAAAATTGAAGTACTATTCTAAATCAGAAGAATGCACACTTAAAAATGACTGTCTGTTACAAATGGGCATGGAAGTTCTCCCTGCACTTGAAGAAAATGTAAAAGGATTTGCTTGTGCAACATATTTGCAATATGCTTGTATTCCTTCCAGCAGTGTTCATACACTTATGTAGAGTTTTCATTGCTGTAAATGTCATTCTGGGCTAAGGATCTGGGGTTACAACATGGGAGGGAACTAGATAATGGCAATATTTAATTGCCCGCAGCAGTAGTAACTCTTCTTCCTTTCCTGAGACATGGAGAGCAGCGGTTAGAAGAGAAAGAATGCCTGAACACCCATAGTACAAGGAGGTCCTGAAGGGAAGATAGAAAGACTATGTTAAGGAGGAGGCATTCCTTTTGAAAGGATGGCATTCACTGTTTATGATGGGTAAACCTTCCACCTGATAAGAGATAAACTAGTGGAAGTCAAAAAGGCTGGAGAAAAAGATAGGAGACACAGAACAAGGAAGAGGAGCTCCTGAATTTGAAAGAAGTTTGCCAGGTTTAAAACACAGTAGAAGTTGAAGTTTTTCTAAAATGAGTGAGTAGAACAGAGTGGGAATTAATAGAAGTGGATCTACAGCATACGGCTCCAATTCTTCTAGCAGTAATGTCAAATAAGATGTTCGATTCACAAAATAACTGTTCTTAAGTAACTAAGTATAAAGAACAATTCTACAGATGAGGGTTTTTCAGCCAAAGTTAATTAGCTGTGTACAAAACCTTTTACACTGAAATGAAAAAAAAATTTTTTCTACTTAACAACAGACTACAAAGGAGGAATAAACCTGAAAGATTTTCAACTGATACAAAACATAAACTGTTTATTTTTTTAGAGATTTCCACTAATAATTTTATGACCCATTGAGCAGCCCCTTCACTATTGGTAGAATTCCTTTAATCATTTCCCATGCAGAGAATTAAGGATTCTCATACAAGTCTTTTCCTTCTGTGATTCACATTGAAATATGTTTTGATATTTCAATGAAAAGGTATCTCAACATTGTGTTATGCTCTCTCAGTTGTTTTGGATTTTTAATTTTAGCAGCATTTAATTCTATATTTGTACAACACACCAAGACATTCCTCTTCTGTACATCAAAATTACATATTTACCTGACAATATAACTGAAGAGACTTAGTTTTGGTTTGTTGAGGTTTTGTTTGCATAACTTTTAGGACAACAGTTTCATCTCTTTGTGCTTCTGGTTTGCTCTTCTTTCCTTCTGTCATGTCTCCTCGCCTTATAAGCACTTCTTAGAAAAGTAGCATTTGAAATTCACACAATTCATTTGTCTTTCTGATATCTTCAGAAACCTCTTTTGAACAGCACATAAATTATAAGCGAAAAATAAAATATGTCACTTTTCTAAAGGCCAGGGCAGATTTTCTTTCTTGATGTTAATACATTTACAATAAATCAGATTCTAAAAACATTGGGGCCTTCCTATTTTGTGGATGAGCTCGTGAATGGAGATTTAACTAAAGAAAATAAAATCTTGTTATTAATATAGAAAACAATATAGAAAATGTAATATAGAAACAGATCCTTCCCATTTTACTAACATCACCAACCTAAAGGACAGCAAGAAACATGAAAAGACAGGCCATATCTATAGGTATAATTTTCTCCATTACACACATAAGCAATTTGTTTCCATCCAGGTCTACTTAGAATGATTTTTTTGTTTTAGTCATTTTTCAGTTAAATTGCAACAACTTACTTGTATGATCATCACAAAAACCTAAAGCTGACACAGTGTTTGTCCTCAATGAGAATAAGATCTTTTGTGGGTACATCATACCTGGCTTTTGCAAGTTTGTCATATTCCTACTTTGCATCGCCATAGTTTTTACTTTGAAATGGGCTTTAATGTACTAATTGAGGTCTGTTAGATATTGGATTTCATAAACTTCAGGACAATTATAATCCAAGAAAAAAAAAAAGCTTTTGAAAGAGCCTCTTTAAATCATTGGAAACAGAAGATATGCAAAGTTAAGATTTCTCACTGCAGAACTTCTTTGCCAGAAGAAAAACATAGAACATCTGTGGCAAAGATTCTTTTTTTTATTTCCCTCACATTTAAAACATTTGGTAGAATGCCAGATCAACTACATCTCTTCAGTTTGTTAGGACAATTTGCTGTGCAAAGTTTGTCTTTCCAAGTGAATGGTATATAGTTTTTCATTACAGAAATTGATGATAAATTACCATTTTTATTTAATGTCATGTCTAAAATTCACTCGGTTTATTTCTAACTTTACATGTTTTCAGGATATTTTTATTATTTTATTATTTTTATTATTTATTCTTTACTGGATAAATAATAAATTAAAGGAAGTAGCTTCTTATTCTCCATGCCCCCTTGCTACAGATAAATATACATCAGGCAGGACTTTTTCTTGACCATATTTTTCTGTTAAATGGTAAGATTCTTCTTCCAGTGCCATCCCAGAAATAATGTCCAAGAGCTTGACGCCTTTGAATCAGCTCAAAGAAGGCTTGTCTCTCCTTCTGCACCAGGTTTGGATTCACTGCAGACAACAAAACACAGTAGATTTTTGTCTTGGACCTAAACTATTCATTTATCTCACAACAATAGTTAATTGTTTAATTCCTTTGGAATTTAAGAACCTCCTTTAAATATCTCACTCCAAAAGCAGGGAGGTTATAAAAAGACCTGCAATTTGGACTGCCTTTTTTTTTTGTTGTATTCAATATGACTTATGAAATGAGAGAGGCTAAATTTGTTAACATTTCAGCAAGATGGCATTAAATTAAGAGGATGTCATTAATTTTTTTTACCAGGCATGGTTTCTCAAAGTGACAAAATCCTGCAAACTCCAACATCCTCAGCTGCTCAGCAGACACTCAACAGACACTCAACCACATTTGGAGGCAGTCCTAAGCCTTAAAACTTGGACAATCACGATTTTTATGAGACACATAAGAAAATCAGTTTTCCATTCCTGATCTGTGACACCCTGCAGGTCAGGACCCAGTTTAACAGATATTGTGAGATTCACTGATGTAAAATCACCCCCCACCTTTATTGCTTTGCAAGAGAGTTTTATTTATTTATATCAGACTGCAGCATTGCATGGTTTATTGGTCCTTCAGTAATTCAGTCACTTGAAAAGTGAACACAAAATCTGTTTCTTACATAGTGTGATAAATTCTGTCTATTTGTCATGCCTGGTATATATATTTAATTGTAGCCAACAGTGTGTAGGTAGGTCTGAACAGCTCCAAGTAGGAGGACAGAAATGGCAATGACAAAACCTGTGGCATTCACACTGAGCTGCAAGCCTTTGGGCTTCCACCACCCCTCAGCCCCTTCTCCTCTTTACAGTGATCTTCCAGAACTGTTGTGACCTTGATGATCTGCTATTCACATTGACACCAAGAGAGATGGAAAGCCATCTGTGGTTGCTCTCAGCCTATGGAAAATACCCTAACATGAATTCTAACTGTAGAGACATATATTTGATGGATGGATCGCCCTGTGCATAAAGAATTAGCTGCATGGCCACAAGCAGAGATTTGCAGTCAACAGCTCATGTCCAGCTGGAGATGGGTAACGAGTGGTGTCCCTCAGGGGTTGGTGTTGGGACTGATCTGTTCAACGTCTTTGTCAATGACATGGACAGTGGGATTGAGTGCGCCCTCAGCAAGTTTGCTGATGACACCAACCTATGTGGCTCGGTTGTTACACTGGAGGGAAGGAATGTCATCCAGAGGGACCTTGACATGCTTGTGAGGATGGCCAACGCCAACCTTATGAAGCTCAACCAAGCCAAGTGCAAGGTCCTACACCACAGTCAAGGCAATCCCAGGCACAACTGCGGGTTGAGTGGAGAAGAGATTCAGAGCAGCCCTGCAGAGAAGGACTTGGGGGTGTTGGTTGAGGAGAAACCGAACATGAACCGGCTTCAGTGTGAGCTCACAGCCCAGAAACCAACCCTATCCTGGGCTGCATCAAAAGGAGTGTGACCAGCAGGTCGAAGGAGGTGATCCTGCCCCTCTACTCTGCTCTCATGAGACCTCACTTGGAGTATTGTGTGCAGTTCTGGTGTCCTCAACATAAAAAGGACATGGAACTGTTGGAGACAAAAAAAAAAAAAAAAGCCAAAAGCAAAAGAAACAAAAAAATAATTCAGTATTAAATGAAGCACCACACAATATATATCTCTCTGAGGGACAGTGCTTTGGCTGGGGGAATTCAAGGCCACAGTGCCATCTACCAAGGGCAGAAGTCAGATTTCATATTTTGCTTCCTTTCCTTTGTTTCCAGTATCACATTCTGCAAAGCATCAACTTCCCCAAAATACTTATTTAAGGTCTAATCTGTTACTGTGAGGGAACCAATTGTGCCTGGTTTTAGAAGCTAATCACAGAAATATACTGTATTTTCTTTGTATATATTACCAAGTCTTTAAAATATGAGATTCTTTTCTCTCTTTCTCTTCCTATTCACAGCCCATCTTACCAATACTCAAAATCTAATCAGGAATTCAAGACACACATGCTTTTAGTTATTAACTGTAATTTTAACTGTTCGTTAATGTACAAGCAACTATTTTCTTCCTGCCTGGAACCTTTATCATTATTATCACATCTATTCTTATATGAAGACATTTTCCAAACAAAAGATAGGAGCTCAAGTTCAGAATGCAGCTGGAATGATTTCTGCCAGATCTGAAGCCACTCTTTTGTGTCTGTATTGGGAGAGGAACATTAATCTATTCATTACTGTCATGCTTTGCTCATTTTAGCTCTCCATTATTCTTAGACTGTATACTCTTACCTTACTGCATTCCTTGTTTCATTAGCTGTCAATCATCCTATTTTACATGGACCCCAGATAGTACTAAATGCCATAATTAGCACAACTAGTCATTGAGTACCTCAGCAAGACTTCAAGTGCATTTAGCTGAAACATCTTCCTTTGACATTTTTTTCTAACAAAACCACCAAATCTGAAGAAACCTGCATTAAATGGTCATGTACATCTTCTATAAAGTATCTTTCATATTTAAAAATGCTTCCTATGTTTCACACTTGCTGTTGAAAGACTTTTGGTAACTTTGCAAAAACAAAACTCAATGCAGTGCCACGATTCATTTCTTTCTACAGAGGCCAGTATGTGCCAGGAAAAGGGATGATATCATAGTGTATGTACATGTGCCTCTGAGTGTAGTTTCTTCCTAATGGCTTTTAAACTTGGTGATCAAATGTCAATCAAATATGACAGAAAGGTTTGCTTCTCAAAAATATGAAGTTTACACAAATTTCATGAGGTAAGGCAGCTGGTTAGAGGAAATAAAAATCATCAAGAGAAAAGCTGTGTCTTGAATTTATTAGTGTTTATACCACTTTACTTTCCCAGGCTTTGCATGGATGAGCTCTAAGATTCACAGAAGAATTCCAACAATAAGTATAGGTATAATTTAGACACTAAAGCATGAACCAGCATGACCTTCTGCCTTGCCTCATAAACACCTGCATTTTAACTAGGTAAGTCTCTTAAGTATGTAAGTTCTGCTTGTGCACATACCCAGCAGATTTCCAGTATTTGCTGTCCAGCAGCTATTTCCTGCCTTCAATCAGACATTCTAGTGTAAAGGGTCCGATTTACCAGGCACATTCAGAAGTTCATCTAAAAAACAGGACATGACTGTTGTCTTCAGAGAGGAAATATCTATTTCCATACTGAGTAGCACTCTCTTCCTTCAATAGCCTTCCAATCAGAGACCTCAAAGATGCAGCTGGACTTTTCACCAACCCAGGAAAGCAAAACCATTATTAGTAACTAGGCAGTGCTCTTGGGAAAGGGCAAACCCCATTTTTCATCCATACTTTAAAGTCCATTTATGGCCTTGTATTAATCATTAGCTGACATACAGTCCTTGGAGTAAAAACACACCTAAAGCATCCCCAGCGTCTAACTGACTGCTTTTTGCATGATCATGAGTTGAGAGCTGTTTTAAACCCCTCAGGGAATGGCAAAACATAGGATAGAATAGTTCGGGTTGGAAAGGACCTTAAGATCATCAAGTTCCAACACCCCCTCCATGGGCAGGGACATCTCACACTAAACCATGTCACTCAAGGCTCTGTCCAACCTGGCCTTGAACAACGGCAGGGATGGAGCCTTCACAAATTTCTCAAGCAACCCATTCCGGTGCCTCACCACCCTCACAATAAAGAATTTCTTTCTTATATCCAATCTGAACTTCCCCTGTTTAATTTTTAACCCGTTATCCCTTGTCCTATCACTACAGCCCCTAATGAAGAGTCCCTTCCCAGCATCCTTATAGGCCCCCTTCAGATACTGGAAGGCTGCTGTGAGGTCTCCACACAGCGTTCTCTTCTCCAGGCTGAACAGCCCCAACTTTCTCAGCCTATCTTCATACGGGAGGTGCTGCAGTTCCCTGATCATCCTCGTGGCCCTCCTCTGGACTTGTTTCAACAGTTCCATGTCCTT
>JANHGB010041850.1:17605-29075 GCA_026283785.1 Coracopsis vasa
TAACATGTCACATATTACTTCAGTTTCATGACTGGAGGCTCATGATGGTATAGGTTGATACAGAAAGAAAACTGAGACCCTAGTTTGCAATATCCCCTTTCTGCTACTAAAACACAGCTTTATGTTGATGGTGTTTCTTAGAAGCTGTTGTGTCTTTGCTCTGCTTAGCTAACAAGTCATCCTAAGAGTCTGCCAATCACTGTTTGATGGTCTTTTGGTTCTCCAGTCAGATATATTATTTAAAAGCAAATAATAAAGAAGGCAAAGTAGAGTAGCTTCTGTACGAGATACTTGGAAACCACTCACAGTGAGAACTGTATTCTTAAAAAAGTGCAATCCCTATATTATGATGTCAAAGCTCAAGACAGTCTACAGAGCCTACAGAGACTTATTTTCAATAAAAAACAGGTGTTCAGCTGCATATAAAGGTGTTTCTATGATGTTCAATTCACAAAAAAAATGTCTAAACCATATGATTTTCATCAGCTTCCTCATATATTTATTTGCACACTTGAAAATTGCTTTATTTGATTGTGAGCTAAGGAGTACAAGATGTGTTTTAAAGCTCTGAGTCTTAAGGAAGGTTTCTCTAAAAAACTGAGCAATTTCTAATGGCTGCCTCCTGATTCTTATCTCAAAATTCTCATATACCATATGAAGGTTACGGCAAGTGTGAGAAATTATATAAAACTAAGGACTGATAGCGTGCCCTGGAATAATCAAAGGTTATGGCTCATCTGAACTGTTGCATGCACCTACAACATATGACTGAAATGCTTCCAAAGGAGCTAAAAAACTGGATAAAATTATGCAGCTTTGAAGCTCTGTAAAAAACAAAGTATGGCAAACTAAATAACTCATCAACATTTGGGAGAATAAACACCAGAAGGAGCCCTCAAGGAGTTGTGTGTCTTACTGCATTTTAAATAAATATCAAGGTAGTCAACTTGCATGATAAATACACTGTCATTTGATTTCAGGAATTTCTTAAAAGGAATTAAATTATATCTTTTTATCTTAAGCAATTACTGAAATTGCATAAGTTGCTATGTAAATTTCAAGCATCATTTAAGTCCCAAGCATGAATTATAGAAGAGAATTTCTGTTGTATTTCAAGTGCTTTTGAACCACAACTTCTCCTAAACAGGGAATTCATGCTCCATAAGTTTTCTGTGCAGAATTAAGGCTATGCAAATACATCATTCACTATTTTTCATTCCATCATATTATTACACTGAGCTATATCGTCACACTCACTTCTAGTGTTAATTGGATTACTTAAAAAAACAGATTTTAAATCATCAGATCTATTGTCTAGGAACCCACCTCACTACTGCAGTACCTAAGCCATGCAAGACTGTCATCTGTAGAAAGAGGCTTTTTCATGGTTCAGTCTCTATGTGTCTCCCATATTAAGTCTTTACATATGCTTCCAACCAGTTTGGTCTGCAGCCAAATACCCAGGTAGAGTGTTCCCAGTTTGACCTCCTCATCACAGTCAGTCCTATAGCAAGACAGTTTCTTCAGACAACAAGAGGTGGTGTCATTACAGCTGTGAAATTATTTAAATCCTATAGACCACCTCTGTAACTGTACCTGAAAATGCAGATATGCTTCCAGTGTTATTTTTAAAACATACTGGCACCCAGCTCCTTCAGGGAGCCAGCTGCCGTGGCACTGACAAATTATCTTGCTTGAAACTACCTTGCAAATTTTGCCCACCTGATTTTTTCAATCTTCCAACAAGCATCTGTGACAGTGTCTAGGAGCAAGCTCCAGCTTGCAAGATGCTGGTTCTGGATACCTGCAGGATCATCTTTCCAATCCTGGAGCTACTAACTGAAGAGCTAGACTACAATCTTTGTAAGGGACAAAACATTACCAGCTTTTTTGTTGTTGTTGTTTTCTTATAAGGCTAACAAATATATCAATAGCTTCTGTTAAAAGGAAATTTGTCATTCACAGCTAGTTTCCATCAATATAGTTTCCCATGGATACTATTTAGTTTCACTTGTTGAAAGCAAATTAACAACATGGTGTGGAACAGAGCTAGCATCTGTGCATTCACTTATGTCCAACACCCTGTGTTTTGGCATAGGATATGGTATGATACAGGATATATTTGGGGTTGGAACTAGATGATCTTTAAAGCGCCTTCCAACCCACACCATTCTATGATTCTATGACAAAAGATGAATTCTTACACCACCAAATCTCAGATCAAGCATTGCCTGCATGAACTCTTTCTAACAAAGCAGAGCATTAGGAAATAAAGAACTGTAAAAAGAAGATAAATCTCTTTTCAACTGAAAGCAGCTGCTCAGGCTGTCTGAGAAACAAGAATTCAGTGTGTAGCAACAAAACCGAGACCACTTGAAAATGTTCAGGGAGAGAAAGAAATCTTCAAATACCGACCTGACAAGCCTCCCACACTTGGCAAGACACTCACGCAGCTGGCTCCTGTCTTGTGCTCTTCCTTGAGCAGAGCTGTATCCCGCTTCTTTGTAGTGCAGTGTCATGGCCACTCTCCTGCTCCACGTGAGATGTCCCCTTGGGTATCTGGGTCTAACACAGCAGGTTTGACACTGCCTGGGCAGGGACCGCTTTTCAAAAAACCCAGCAATAAGGCTGAGTGCCCTGCCTTCATAGTCACCTGCAGTAACATCGCTTGCCTGAAGCCCTTCCATGCAGGTCACCTCTCCCATGGCGTGAGCCATCCCTGGGTCTCATGTTTGTCCAGAGGAGAAGTCTGCACAACTGGAAAGTGACTGCCAAAAGATTTTGTTTAGTCCAGGGATGAAACTGCTATCTAAGACATGAGACATCCACATTAGAGTCCCTGAACATCCCTGTTCAGTCATACTAAACTGTGTCTCCTGCATCCGCAGTAAGCACGTTGCATCTGAACTCCAGCCTTTCTGGAAACTGTTTTGTTTGTTTCCACTAAAAATTACACTCTTTGCTAAGAAACCTGCCCTAGAGATGTTTCATCAGAGCAAATGCATTTACAAAGGATTTCACTCTTGATAAAACAATACTTCCTAGTGACAAGTACAGCTCTCATGGTTGCATCCTAGTGCATCAATGTATGCTAATTACTGGGATGTGGTGAGCTTTGTTCACTGTTTACAAAAATGAAAGCATAGACAGGAACTCTTTCTGTCAGCTGTCGTAATTAGCAATAAGCTAGTGTTCACTGAAGAAAGTTTCTGGCAAGCTGTCAGCAAAAAATTGAAAATCAGAAAAAAAAAACGTTTATCAGACTTGGAAAACAAGTGTAGCATTTAAGCATGTTTAATGCAAGGCTTGGTTTCACTGCACAGAGCTGATCCATAAAGAGCGGAGATAAACAGAAGCAGGTATCTGTTGAGAAGAAAAGGAAAGTAAGAGATTACTGGCAATGGGAAAAATGTTATGGGAATTTGCAGGAAGCTATAAAGCATCAAATTAATTTTGTTTATTAAGTAGGAAATTTCTAAATGTAGCTCACAATATAAGCCCTTCCTTATCTGCTCATTTTTGCATGTCTACCAAGGGAATTGACTTTACACTTGTTACATAAGTATTTCTGTCTCCACTGAGGACAATGAACAATGCTGAACTGCAAAAGACTTAATCGATAAGGTACAAAAGTTTGTATGATTAACCATACCAAATTGGACTGCTGCTCTAGCAAGATCAGTGTACTTCTACCACAGAGACTGTGACAACTGACTTGGCAGAGGGAACGTAACACATCTGAACCCAGATTTAATGGAACAACTACATATTAAACTCACATTTAACTTCCTAGTTTCTCATTGACTTTAGCACCACTGGTAAATATTTTGAAGCATGATAGCATATGCTGTTTTTCTAGTATAGGTAACTACAGCAAGAACAGGTTGCTGAGAAAAACAGCTGTAAAGAGCCTTCACACTGAAAGTATGGGAAAGGATAGGTTTACATCTAGACCATGTCCAGATGGCTGTTGAATACCTGCAGGGCAAAGACTCCACAGCTTCTCTGAGCAACCTGTGTCAGTGCTTAGTCAGTATCACAGTACAAATGTATTTGCTGATGTTCAGAGGAAACAGTTTGTGTCCATTGTCTCTGGTCCCAGCACTAGGCACCACAGAAAAGAGCTTGACTCCATCCTCTTTGCACCCTCCTTTCAGGTATTTATATAGACTGATAAGATCCCTCTGAGCTTTCTCATGTCTGGGTTAAATAGTCCCAGCTCTCTGAGCCTTTCCTCATAAGAAAGATGTTCCAGCCCCTTAATCACCTTTGTGTTCTTTCACTGGACTCTCTCCATGTCTGCCGTACTGGGGAGTCCATACCTGTATGCAGCACTCCGGTGTCTCACCAGTGCTGAGAACACGTGAAGGATCACTTCACTTGACCTGCTGGCACTTGACCTAATGTAGCCCAGGATGCCATTAGAGTACTGTTAATAAACTCTTCTTACTCAGCAATATAATTTCATCCTTGTCATTCAAAGCCAACACCTTCTACATTCAAATCATTTGTCTTAGCTTTATAAGTAATTGCTGTGAATGCAATATAAAAACTAACACAGGATAGAAATAAATCTTAGCATTTTATCATTTGCCTTCCCTTGCTCTTTCCAAGAGGTGCAAATTTTAAAATTAAAGCTACTTACCTAAGTTTTGCCAGTAAGATAGCTAATATGCCTGTGACCATTCGCCATAGCTACGTGTCACAAGCAGAAAGCTGTTCATGATGCCGGTGCAGCTCCTTGAGCAATTACTAGTTGCCAAGCTATTTCCTCCCTGCTCCAAGAACATCTGCCCACTATCAGCTTCTTCAGAGTGCCAGGCCACCAGCAATATGCTATTTTTCCCCAGAAAAGAAGAAAAAAAGGCTGTTTTCCTGTTCTGTCTTTCCCCATCCCTCCATTAAAATACTTTTCTGAAAGAAATTCCATATTCAGATCAGCTGTATTAATACATGATAGCTTTCCCCATCTACCAACTCCATCCCTGCTAAGCAGCAAATTTCCATTTCTTTCTTCTATTTATTAAAGTGATGATTCATTTTATACCTCAGAGGGTTCCTGCAAGGCTGAAGCACTCAGAATGTGTGAAATGTTCCTATCAAACCAAGCCACAAAACAGTTTGCAAATTCATTAAAAGCTGTTAATGTCAGAATAACCCACAAATATTTTTCTCACTGAAAGATTTTGCCCCGGGTTTGTGTTTGCAAGGCGAAGAAAGGTCATTCTGCAACACTCATCTCATGAGGATCTCTTCCCTCAAGCAATCACTTTAACATGTTGGCCCTCTAGGCCATGCCTGAGTTTATTCCAAGCCTTTAAGAGTAATAAAAGTAGGAGGTGGAGCTAGAATAGGACAAACTTTGTGTTTTATTCCAAAAATAAGTGTTTACCCAATAGTGGATTGGCAGCAACAGACCAGATGTGTGAGTGCTGTGGCCTGTTCCTGGTCTTTCCTATAGCATCTTCTAACATGGCATATGCTCCCAACCGTGCAAGTGCCATAGCTGGCAAACAGCTAAGTGTCTGTGGTGTATTGACCCTGGCTGGATGCCATGTGCCCACCAAAGCTGCTCTATCACTCCTCTCCTCAGCAGGACACAGGAGAGAAAATACAATGAAAGGTTTTTGCGTCGAGATAAGGACAGGGAGAGATCATTCACCAGTTACTGTCATGGGCAAAAAAGATTCAACTTAGGTCAATTGATTTAATTTATTAACAACAAAATCATAGTAAGACAATAAGAAATACAACCAAATCTGAGAAACACCTTACTCTCCACCTTCCTTCTTCCAGGGCTTAACGTTACTCTGAAATTCTCTACGTGTACCCCCCAGCAGCACTGAATGATGGGGAGTGGGAGTTGTGGTCAATTCATCACACGTTGTCTCTGCCTCTCCTTCCTCCTCAGGGGAGGACTTCTCACACTCTCCCCCTGCTCCATCCTGGGGTTCCTCCCATGGGAGAGAGTCCTCCATGAACTCCTCCCCTTCCCATGGGCTGCAGTTCTTCCTGAGCTGCTCCAGTGTGGGTCCCTTTACAGAGGGTGCAGTCCTTCAAGAAATCTTAATTCTAGTAGTTAAATAAACTTAACAGCAACTTTATAACATCTATGAACAATATGGTGGCAAAGGAAAAGGCAAGGTGGATTAATGTATCAAAAGTAAAGCAAAAGCCTGTACTGAAAACTTGATGATTATTAGTATGCAAATGGTATTACTCCATTTTCTTACCTGAGAATGACAGTATCCATATGCCCAGGGTGCTTCTAACTATATCAGCTTCTTAATCAGCGATATCCAACACTGAAACTCATTCTCACTGAAACAGAGCATAGGAATTAAAGCTTTTGTGTAAGAAGAAGTTTTCAAGTTTTCCAAGGTTTTCAGCTGTATTTCCTGTGACGGGCACAAGACCAGAAGATGCCACTTCATCAGTACCTCTGCAAGTGCCTCCGCCTTTGAATTGTCTTAACAAGATGCAGTTATTCCATAAAACAGGATGTCCTCAAAGTACCATCTGAGGGACTGAATATCTTCTGGAAACAGTTTTTGCTGGTCGGACAAGATGTACTCTGTGAATAAAAGTCCTGCTTCAGAGCTGCAGGTGCTGCCAGCAATTCCTCTCTGTGAGCCCTTTTCATGCCCTTTGATCTAACCAGCTTGTCCTTAAGTCCTGTGTCCTGACTGGTTCCTTTTGGGTTTGGTCAAACCAATCAATTTCTCCTCTTATGAGCCCCCGTTTGCTATTTGGAAAACCTATCTGCTTGTTTTCTGCAAAACCATAGCCTTTCCCGTAAAGGGGCTGGCTAGTTATAAGTTTGGCCCTTCACCTACCTGAAATTCTCTGGCTTTACGTTTAAACCAAAAGATCTTTTCACTTCTCTCTACAACCAAATATCTTGTTGCATTTCTTCAGCAGAAAATACATTTCAATTCACCCAATGTATTTTGTAAAGTACCTTGGGATCACTCCAAATGAAAAGGGCTGTAAAAAGGTACATTTTTATTATTTTAATTTATTTGTAAGCTCTATGCTGTTCGATGAGACCTAAATGCTTCCTGCAGAACAGCATGATGCTTGTACTATCATCTGAGTTATTTTTAAAGCCATATAAACGAGAAATATTCCTTTATTAAACCTTCATAAAACCTTTTTCCTACACCGGTTAAGAAATAATAAAAAAGAAAATGTTACACATATGTTGTACAGTGGTTGTATGAGGGAACGTAATCTGACATATTGCATATATGACACCAGTTAATATTATTTGAATGGGTAAGGTTCATAATTTGTGTGCTCCTGGCCAGAACTGATATGAAGAGTTAAGCCTGTAAGTTCACAAAAAGAGCTCTGTATTAATCATCTGATGTTAATGGGGTTTGAGTTGCAGCTGTGATGTTCATGGGGTTATCATTAGACCTATGGGACATAGCTGTATTTTATTTTGTTTAAAATTCATTTATCAGAGTGAAATCAGAGATGGTTTCTGTCATGCACAGAACAATTACTTTCAGTACAAAGCTTGTGAAGAGAAAGTTCCTCTTCTCTTTGAAGAAGAGGTAGAATTTAACAGGATTTTTTGTGTCAGCAGCATACTTTCTATATCTTGCCCAGCTGCCATTTAACATTACAGAAATTTATAGCTATATACATGTTCCTGAAGTTTTCCACATGTCCAAATTTTTGCTTTGTATGTGAATCATAGAATCATAGGATGATTGAATAGAATGCCAAGCCTGTGCCCAACCCAGGCAACTCCTTGCCTAGTTCATGCTCTTGCTGACAGTTGTGTCTTGGAAACCTTTTCCAAGTGCATCTGGGGCTTCAACGTGAAGTGCAGGTTGCAGCTGACGCCATTTAGTGTTCAAGCAGGTGAAAATAATGCTGTAATAACAGCATCAGCTTGGGGACAAAGCTCTCTACAGTATGCTGAAACCCATGCTAAATCTTAGCTTTCTAATTATCAGTTGCCTCCCAGTCTTGATCTACCCAAAGGACATGCTCAAAGCCATCAAACCGCTGTTTAGGAGGCATACGGGGCAAAGTCCCCAGAGTTTCTAATGAGGACTGAAAACATCATAAATCATGCAGACAAAAAATTCTTGATCTTGTGCCTCCTTGATGTAGTCATATCTACATGTTTTCTGAGAAAATTTAATTCTTAGCATATTGGTGGCAATCACAATAAAAATTCCTTGCCTCTTGAGATGCTTCCATCAAATATGGTATGAAGTAACACTGAGCAATATACCCTGCTGTTTACACACTGTATGAATACAGCAGGAGGCGAGAAACTGCTTATTTTCCCAGTTGTAATCAGTCACATGAGTAATCTGTGGCAAATATTTGTATTGATTTAGAAGATACTGACAAAACATGTGCCTTCTGAAAACAGGGTTATTTTGTCAATTATGCCCATGTTGCACATGCAAAGCACTGTTGCAGATACTGGAGGGGAAAACATAGTTTTCACATCTTATTTTTCACAGTTAGATTGTGTCACACATAGCAGAGCATTGGCATTATGGTAACAAGGTTTTTAAAAGTTGTATATGGATCAAAACACAGAACATAAACATATAAGGAAAATATTATTAGCTATTAACATTAACTGGTTGGTCAAACATTGCTGTGTTTCTTTATTCTCCTGAAGGTAAATTCTTTATGAAAATATATTTTTCTTTTCTTAGCTTCCTCAAATAGAGTCTCTCTACTATCCAGCAGATATCGAATGCCTTGGCACATACACCAAAGTACATCCCTGACTATTCTTTTTCTGAGCAATAGCTCTCATTTTAGATTTCATTTAAAATTGTAGTATCTCAGTCCTAAGGAAAAGCTGCCTCTTATAACTGGTTTCCCTTCCCTGCAGACACTAGTTAAGCCTAATATTCCTGGTTATATTTCCCAGAGAGAATCTGGGAAGGTATCTACCAAATGCCCTGCTGCACTGAGCAGGGGCTTGGAACAAAGCTGGACACCAACTTCTCTTGTGTTAATATGTGTTATGTGTCCTGAATACCTGGTAATTATGTAATACTCCTGGCAAGGTTAGTGTTATTTTAATGCCTGAAATGGTGGTTGAAAACTTGAAAGATTTCATCCTCCTAACTTTCTGATGCAACTACATAAATAATTCTTTTGATTGGACTAAGCCATGGCCTTGAATTTTCTGTGCTAACAATATATGCTATATGCATTAAAGTACTTTTATTTACGAGTTTTGCACTTACGTTCAATTTCAAAATCTGCATCTTTATTCTTCTGCTCTGCGACAGATCATCCTTATCCCCTCTCAATGTTCATTTATATCTCAGCGTAGTGTGGCCTACCCCACTCCCTTCCTTGGTAATCTGAATTTAGCTAATGAAAGCACAAGCTGAAAAATTCACGTAGTTCAAAGTCATATCCTGCACATTTGTTCGGTTGTCTGAGCTGAGATACTGCTGCAGTAAGTTCTGCTTTTGGGCATCATTACACAGCCATTGCTGCCCTGGTTTTATACCCAAACAGGCAAGCTATTTTCTACTCAGAGAGGTCTTTTCCTCTCCATGTTCCCCATGTTCTGCTAGTGGCTGCTGTCAACCCACATGGCAGCCAGGTCCTTTTCCTGAGGGGTAAAGGTAATGCAAAGACTATAAGAAGTCAAATTCCCTGTTTTGTGACAAATTCTGAAACATTCTGTTGGGAAAATCTGAATCAAGACAAGAAATCAAACTTCCAGGACTTTTTCATGAAACAAAACAAGCCAAAATACTTTGATTCAGCCAGTTGAAACATCTCCTTTCAGACTGTCATTCTGGCAGTTAATAGATGCATTCACTATATTATACTACACACCTGCAAGATACAGTAAAAAATTAAGCACTTTGGTATTATCCAGGCAAAATGAATTTCTTTATTTGATAGGTTAGGTAAGTTTTGCTGAATCCAAACTTTGCTGAAGAAAATGTCCCAATGGAAAAAAAGAACCAGATTCACAAGGGTTATGTTTGATTAAGAATTGATAAGCGATTAAAAGTAAACAAATCCAAGCACAGTCACCCTTGACTGTCTTCTTTGAAAATAAGACATTCATTTACTAACACCAAGAGAAGGACTGGGCTGAATCAGTGAGAATTTTTCCTTTGTCTTTCACAGAACAAAATTTTCCCTTTAGATTTTCCCTCAAATTTCTCAGTATGTTGTGATATTACTCATCCACTAGGCTTGGAGTTCCTCAGCATCAGTTCTCTATCATCTGCTGGTCTCACTATTTCATACATTTCAGACGGATTTTTACTCGTGCTGTGCCATCTCGTTACCACACAGCCTCCACCTTGGAGTTCTGCCTTTCAGGCAGCATGACAAGCATTTAAAGCTAGAATAAAATTCTAGCAAATCAAAAATATCATGTTTCTCTGAGGAGGTGGGATAGGGGAATCAAGGGTATTCTCACTGATGGTCATTTCTGTGTCCATTGAGCCTTTAATTAATGTGCATAATGAGTAACCAAGCCTTAGCAGACAGCAACACTAATCAGCCTTCAAACCAACACTTTGAAACCAATAGTCCAGAATAATTTGTTCTTTCTTGACAATATCCCACATCTATTGTTTGAGGGAAAGGGGCAGGAGAGATAGAAAAAGAAAAGAGAAGAAAAATCTGCAGTCCTTTGCAGAAAGAGTATAGAAATGAAAGATTAACTGTATCTTTGTATCTTGCTTTTTGGGTTGTTTGGTTGTTGGGGTTTTTTTGAGCAGTCTTCATCATTCTGTGAGGCAAATCAGCTTTGCTCCATTTCCTTCTTTTCCTACTATTGTTTCACTACTTCATTACCCCCCAAAAAATGTGTTGCTATTATTCCTATCATACGGCCAAGGCTGCTTAAGAGGAAACCAGTTTCTACCAACACATCAAGCTGAAAGCTAATACATGTAGAAGTCTAGCTGACTACAACAGCTACAAACAGAAAAAAAATGGCATTTCAGCATTTTAAAATGGACTCTGACTATCAAACATGCATCTCTAAAGCAGAGACAAAAGCACTGAACCAGAGCATCTGGTATGTTTTCCATGCAAAAGATATCTAAATGAAAAGAAGCAGGGACCATAGAACGTGACACTCTAATATTCACACTAGTTGACTGGAAATTAAGCCCATAAGCAGGTCAAATGATCACGTACCATACTTTTGCAATACCAAATTTTTGGAACCTCCTGAAAGGAAGGTTTCATCAAGTACAGCTGATTCCCAGACTGCCTGCTCATGTCTGCCCTGTGTTAGAATCATAGAATGGTTAGGATTAGAAAGAACCTTAAGATCATCTAGTTCTAACCCCCCACCATGTCGCCCAAGGCTCTGTCCAACCCAGCCTTGAACACTGCCAGGGATGGAGCATTTACCACTTTTTTGGGCAACCTGTTCCAGAGCCTCACCACCCTTATAGTAAAGAACTTCTTCTTTATATCTAATCTAAACTTCCCC
>JANHGB010041850.1:30916-62406 GCA_026283785.1 Coracopsis vasa
AAAGTTGGGGCTGTTCAGCCTGGAGAAGAGAAGGCTGCGTGGAGACCTCATAGCAGCCTTCCAGTATCTGAAAGGGGGCGACAAGGATGCTAGAAAGAGACTTTTCATCAGGGGCTGTAGCAATAGAACAAGGTGTAATGGGTTCAAATTTAAACAGGGGAGATTTAGGTTAGATATAAGGAAGAAATCATTCACTGTGAGGGTGGTGAGGCACTGGGATGGGTTGCCCAAGGAAGTTGTGAATGCTGTATCCCTGGCAGTGTTTGAGGCTAGGTTGAATGGGGCCCTGGACAACATGGTCTATCGTGAGGTGTCCTTGCCCATGGCACGGTGGTTGGAACTAGATGATCTTAACTGGGTGATCATAACCTTAACCATTCTATGATTCTAAGAGGAAATCTCCTGATTCATGTTGGTGTGCATAAAGGATTTTTGGTCCAGTAGGACCAAACCAGACTGTGTTTCTGAGAAAATTTGCCATGTAATGAAAGCACCCACCTAAGTCATGACTTTTTATAAAGAACAAACTTATCAGGAAGATGTCTGGTGCCCAGATCTGTTCCCAGTGAAGATAATGAGGTCATTCCTCCAAACTTCAGCAACAGCAGCAGTGGGGATTGTAATATATAACAATTAAAAGATAAAAGACTACAGACTAAAAGTTAGGATCAGTTTTACCATAAACATACCTTCAGCAAGCCAGTAATTAGTGTAGCTGTGCCTTGGCATCTCTATCTTCACAGGAAAACAGATAAATTTACTAAATTCATAGGTCTGTATCAAAGAAAATGCGTCATCATCAATAAAATAGGAACTTTTCCGATCAAGTGTCATTAAAGCAGCCACTATATTTAATCTTCATTTGCATCAATCCAGTTAATCCATGTGTTAATTCACTTGTTTCTAATTCATCAAATATTTATTTTAATCTGCTTACAAATTGTCCAGAAAAAGAAGTACAGCTTTATTTTTAAGTATGTTTATTTGTTTCCTTTATTGAAAATGGAATTTGATTATTTCACTCCATGTAGTGAATGTGGCAGTTTTCCATAAGTTTTGCAACAGGTGAAGTATTTGAAGTTTTCTAGCCTCTTGTTCAAAATACACTCTGAAAATGCATAGTATATTACTCACAATCAATAAATATACAATAATCTTAGAAAATAACACATAGAAAACATTACACACAGATGATTGAGTACGTGCTAAAACTATACTAACAGTTCTCCTTAAATCCCAACATTTTTAAATGCCAAAATGCTTTACCATACACAGATACAATAAAATCACTTTGGTGTGTAGGCAGATCATGCTTAAATTGGATTTCCACAGCACAAACGAATGTTACAGATATATTAGTTGACGACAATATTGATTTTAACTCTGGCATTGTTCTGCAGAAGCCTAAACACTCTTCACTGTAAAAGAGTATGACAAATCAAGTTGTCAAACTACATAGCTAAGAAGCAATCATCAGTGGGGCAGAAGTTTCTGGCATAACTCAGTGTTATGACCAAATGTTGCTTAATATAACCTTACATATTGTAAAGAGAAAGGCCAGAACTTTCCTTATCCAGAGTAAGCTGGTACAACACTATCCTCTCCTGTCTTCCCAAAAGCATGTATTAGTACCTGCTTAAGTACAGCAAACATGATGCCAAAACCTGACCATCAGCCAAGTCCTTTTCCTTTGATCTTATTTTCAGAAGGTTCTTGTTTCTTGATAATAAACTTGCTTTATTTCCAACTACTAGGATTTCTGAAATACTCCAGAAACTTCTTTCTGGGTGAGTCTGGTTCAAACTGCAGTCGTAATCTGCGTCAGTCCTAGGTCGTTGGACTCTTCTCTCTCTTGAGGACAGTAAGATGACATTTCCACGACTAGTCATACAGGTTTGTTTGTCCCATCTGCTTCCCTCATATAAGCTGGGTCTTGCACAGTGTTTCTGACCCTGCTGGTGGTCTGCCTGTCCATCCTCATCTTAAAGGGAAAGCAGAAGTCCTTAAAACATCTCTTGAAGTTTTCATCCAGAAAAGCATAAAGGATTGGATTGAGGCTGCTGTTGGTGTAACCCAAAGCAATACAGAAGTAATAGCTGGATATAGCAGCAGTACTGTGGGACACATCCCCTAAGGCTTCAACCAGCACAAAAATGTGAATAGGAGTCCAACAGATAATAAAAACTGCCACAACCACAAGAACCAACCTGGTAATGCGGCGCAGGTTTCGATCTTTTTCTCGAGACCCTGAGAGAAGCCGTACACTTTTAAGGCGCAGGATCATCAGAGTATAACAAACAATTATAATAAGAACTGGAATAACAAATGCAAAGACAAAGACACAGATTTTCATGAAGATGTCCCACCACATGTAATCTCTGTCTGGAAACTGCAAGGAGCATTCAGTGCTAGCAGTATCTGGGAATGAAAGAAGCAAAAAGAAAATTGCATCATTATTATTCTAAATAATCTAATCATCATAGCATAAACTAGGCAAAGTGATCATCATGTAATGTGATATTAATAAACAGAGTTATCATTAAATCACTCCAAGAAAAACTTTCCATTACCATTGAAACTGGTTGTATGCAGCTGTCTCTAGAGATTATTTAGATAGGGGCTTTTTAAAATGCATAACATTGTATAAAATTTGTTTCCTATGGGAAGATCTAAAACTGCAGAAGACAAAACGAAAAATTTGTAAAGATGCTTCCATCTGGATCTCATTGATATTTAAAGCCAGAATGAGTACCATGTTCAACAGAGTAGAAATCTCATAATTATTATCAAACTGCATATGTTCTTATCTGTGGGTGGAGACAGATTTTTGATATCATGAATGGTGGGAGCCGAATGAGGTTTTGATCGTAGGAAGATTTTGCCAATATATGATAATTGTGTAATAATCTTTTCCCATGTGCCTTCTTCAGTGCAAATGGGATACATGTAAGTAAGTGCTTGCATTCAGAAAAACTTATTTCCTGACAACAGCTTCTTTTCAGTTAAATAAAATGTGTGTGCATGGAGTCAAATGGAAGCTGCTCTCTTTGCAGGTCATGTCATTGAAACTTCAGCCTGCACAGAGACTGCAGTATCTGAGCCCCTGACACCAGCACACTCCGTTCTGATTGCCCATGCCAGGATTCAGAGTCATAGGCTGTCGCTCAGTTTTAAGTCTCAAAAATATTCCATCTGACAGGCGACTGCTAAGAAATGAAACATATGAGGTTTCATTTGCTGACCTCATTGAATCCTCTCAGCATATAAACCATACAGAAAACCAAAAACCAAGATAAATGGCAAGGCAAGAGAAGGGGTAAATTTACAACTACTATTGGCAGTTAAAATTTACTGAAGGCAAGTCAAGATAACACAGGGATTTTTCACTCTGAATTATATCTTATATTTTATCCTCTTGAGCACTGCATTGTTCTTTGGATTTTTTCATTTTCCCTGCTGACTTTGTCATTCCTCTACAAATGCTTATGTATTGGCTTTTATTGAATCTAAGGATGGAATGATTCAGTATACTCTTGCACATCACTTCTTTTATATCTGTCTCCAGCAGAACTAGTCAGAAAAATTACATCAAAACATATTTCCCTGCTATTGAAATGCTTCACAAATCAAGATGATATTGCAGATAACTTGTTTTGAAAAACAGCTAGGGGGGAAGTTATTATTATGGCATCATACAAACATTTCTGCAGTTAGATATCAGAAAGCTGTTACTGGGTGATATGCTAAAACATTCAAATAAAAAAGTTGAAATCAAAACTAAACATTTTGTGGTTTCATTTCAAAAAATATAACAACTAATGGATGATTCTGAAAGCTGAAAAGTGAAAAGGCATATATTTCAAGCCTGATGGAAGATGCTAAGCTGACAGTACGAGTATGACTTAATGGGGTCTTGACAGACAGTCAACTTTTCTAAATCCTTCATGATCTAGGTTTTCATAAGTGCAGCTGCTTTCACTTAATTTTATTCTAGAAATGTCAACAATCACCTTCAAAGAAGTTTTCACACTGATTATTGCTGTTATTTGTAGTAGGTCATGGCCTAGCAGCAGCAATAAATCAGGATGCAGCTATAACATCTAGGCTAGTAAAGCTGCATTCCAATGTGCCTTCTGGATAAAAGCGAGGTGTGATCAGAAATGGCTGCTCTGGATCACATCCAGTTACTCGCTGAAACCGCCTCCCAGAGGAAACTGTCTCTTCTGTCAGATCCACTGACATAATTTCATATATTTATCAAAATAATTAAGTCATGTTTGCTACCTTTTAATATAGTTTGTAGTTGGCAATGGCATTTTAGAATTCCAAATTATCTAATACAAATATAATGATTGTCTTATATCTCATTGCAGTTTATCTTCTGTGGAAAACCTTATTCTAAATTCACTAATATTCCTGTGTTTCACTCAATACATGTAATGCTATGAATTGTACAGAACCCACTTATATTTTTCCAGTTTGCAAATAGCAAATAATCAACAATGATCCCTGTCTTAATGCACAATATCATAATAATTTTCAGGAACATCGGAAGATATTAAAATGCAATTTATATTGTATTCTTGTTGCCTGAAAAGATGCAGAACTGAGTACAGTGTCACAAACTGAGTACTTGAAATTTGATGCTGACCTTTTCCACTCTGAAAGCCAAATATTCCAAATATATTGATACCTTTCACGAAAAATAATTCAGCCTAGATGCTATGTTACTGGAAATATATTATTTTTTAAAGTGTTTGATGAGCTGCCATTTAAGATTAATCTTAATCTTGACATAGGGTATATATTTCTGTTAGTTGCATTATTAATTTTGTCACCTTTAGGCATTCTTATTCCTCTGTATTCAAATGGAGTGTTCGTACTACTAGAAGGAATACTAATAGTACCTCTAGTTTATTTATTTTTTTAAAGTGAACAATTCTCAGCAAGAAAAACTCTGTTAACTCCAGAGAGGGAATATTTACACAGATGTAAATTTTATTCTGCAGGGAAAATGTATCTAGAAGCACATCACTAGGAGGAATCCTGTGCTGTGAGTACACAACAGACTAACTGAGCATGGGGTGAGAACTTTAAATATGACCACTTTCCATTTGATGTATAGTTGTTGATTAAACTTGAATACAGCAGAGGCCCTGTATCATGTAAAGAGCAACTATTTTGTCCAACATAACACAAAGTTTCAGTTCTAAGCTCCAGCTGTCAGGCACAGGCAGGATCCTTGCTTTTCCCCTTCAGCATTTATCAGCGCAATTCATGAACACACTAGACAAGATAATAGGTGCTAGATGCTCAAGGGAGACCTTAGATCAGACAAGCAGAGCTGAGCAGTAGGGACTGACAAGCATTTGCTAATAATTTCCAATTCTCTCTGGCCCAGCTGAGCTGTGGCATTACTAGTCTCTGTTTCAAGAGGGGAAAAAAGGCTGCCTGACACATGGTGTGGCAGACGCATTTAATCATTGCTGGCCTGAGAGCAGCTCCTTGATCTAAATGTGATGTATACAGTGAATGACAACAGTATTCTGCTAGTCAAGCATGCTCCAACAAAACACTGGACCAAAACAATGTCCCATGGCCAATATCTAATATGTAGTGAGACAACAATTCTTCCCAAATGAAGATGCCTGGAAGTTAATGTTTCTTAAGTGAGACATTGTTTTATACAGCCTGTCAAAACTTCACTGGGGAGGAGAGTTACAACATTGTAGACCTGGACACTTGATCCCCCAAAGGGCTGAAAGAAGAGCTTGCAGAGGACTCTCCTGTCACCTATCCACCAGAAGGCAAACAGCAAGAACAAAATCTATACTTCTTCAGCCAAATCAATAAGCCCTTGAGCAGGTGTTACTGAAATGTTTAGTTTGCACTGATCCATGCCAAACAGTTTAATGTGCAGAATTTATTGCCTCTGATGGACAAAACAGTGTCCTTATGTAAAGTGAAACCTTTCAATAGAAAAGATTGTTAATTCAAAAAATTATTAATAATTTTTCAAATTATTATTTACATCTCAAACAAGACTACCAGCAAATAAATATACATGTCTTGTATTTTACCAAGCCATCCATTAACAGGATGGTCCCAACCCAAGGACATCATTAGAGTCCTCAAGACTTCTGAAGACACTGAGGTGCTCCTGCACTGCAGTCATGCCTGTAGGTATGAAGTATATACGTGTGTGAGAATGTTTCTCTGCTTTCTTTCTCAAGCAGGCTTTCAAAATAAGATTATCTCCATAACAAGACAGTTTTGGTAATGAGTCACTAGTTACAGGGACTAAATGCACAGACCTTAATGGATTATAAATTTCAAGCAAAGCCTAGAGGTAGTCTCCATACAGAGCTCATTGGCTTCATGTTCTTGCAGTTGCTCCCCTGGTCTGTAGTCCCAGTTCCTCTGCCGATCCTTATTGATCCTTATTCTCAGCTTTTCCAAGTTTCTATCCCCATCCCTTTATAAACAAGAATCTGAGATACTTAGCATGTTTTTTTCTCTCCAGCTACTGACTTTTCCTTTCTTCATCATGCCATCAAGTTCTGTGAAATAGCTTGTCGATAATATGCTCACAAGTCTTAATACTAATGATAGCTTTAATATTGATACTAATAACAAGCAATCTAGTTTCTGCTCTTGAAAATTCATCAGAACTTCTCTCACAACACCTACAAAAAACACCTTAAGCTGACATTTCATTTTTTTATCCTAAATTGATCTTTGATCTGTCCACTGTGAGCAAATTCCAGATTTCTCCCTGCTGTCTGTTAGTAGTTGTTTATGGTCTAACTTTAGCATAGACTAGACAAACTTCAAAGTGTGTTTTGTTCTTTCAGTTGGCCAAGGCATCTGAGCTTAAATAATTTATGTTATACTGTAGTGTTCCACAATATATTTCAAAATGTCAGAAAGTTAGCCATACTTTTCGAAGAAGGGATTAATCAAGTTTAATCAATATTCAGAGCTACATTTTATGCAATTTGAGAAACAAAAAGACTAGATTTTGAATGCTCACACTCACCTTCCCTGACTTTGGTACCTCCAAGAACTATTGCAGATATACCAACAGATGAGGACAATAGCCAGATGCAGATGTTGATTATCTTTGCCTTGAGAGGTGTACGGAAGTCCAGAGCCTTCACAGGGTGACACACAGCAATGTATCGATCAACACTCATCATGGTCAGTGTGAATATGCTAGTAAACATGTTATAATAGTCAATTGAAATAACTATTTTACACAGCACATCACCAAAGGGCCAGGAGTTCATCAGGTACTCAGTGCTTTGGAAAGGCATAGTCGTGGTAACTAGCGCATCTGCCATAGCCAGATTGAATATATAGATGTTGGTTGCTGTCTTCATCTTTGTGTACCTGAAGAACAAAACAAGTAAGGCTTTATTACTTCAAAATACAATTACACACATTCAAATATGTCAGAGTTTATCAGTCAGGCTTTGACATACGGGTTTTTTTCTGTAATTTCTGACAGAAGTGCACATGCATATAAGACCCTTGGAATAATAGTAAACACATTTGAGTCAGTCTCACAGCACCTGTGCTAGCAGTTACAACTCTTCACTACAGGCAAAAGCAGCTATATGAACACATTTAGTCAGCCGAATGCTGATTTCAATTCTATCTTCTTAAATCCTTCTACAAGAAAGTATCGTTGCTACATTTGTAAGTGTTCAAAGTATTTTGGGGGTCTTTTTTCTTATAACTAACTGTCAGTGATTGTGAGATTTATGGGTTTGTTTTGTGGAAAGAACAGGTATTCCGTTTTCTGGTAAGAATCCATGTTAACTGTTACGTCGGCCAGGCCAGAGTGCCTCTTATATGATAGCGTCTCTTCCTTGAATTCCTTACAACAATGCCAGCATATATAAGTTTTATTCATTTCCCTTCTTTGCTCCTTCATTTGCAATTTCTCTTCCTTTCTTACCATCAGCTTTTCACAGTCCTCTTTTTTTTTTTGGTGACTGTTAATATAAAAGATGAGTATTGTTTAGCTAGGATGTCACAGTGGGGAAAAAATTATTATAGCAATATTTTTTCTGCATCCTTTCATTTCATCAAAATGAAGCACTTGTTTTGTCCAGCTGATAAAAGCCTTAGCCTACACAAATGAATAGAATCTGTTTTTTTGAGGTGGCAACCTGTTTTGTTCTATCTCAATGGCAGTTTGGGGGGACAGCCTGTGCCCCAGGCAGGGAGGACTGCTCCAGCTCTGCTATGGACACAAAAGATGAAGGAGAACCTGTTAACATAAGGACACACTTAATTCTCCTTTCTGCAATGCTTCACCCCGACTAGTTACTTTTGCTAACTGCTGTTAATTTTATTATCATATTTAATGGCACATTTTCTTTCTGAAAACCATTTCAGCCCCATATTTTGTAGGTTTGTGCCCACACTAAAATGTGCACAGGTAACACGCACGGAGACATGTCTAGCTAGATTTCACTATATGTCATTAATTTACAGTGGAAATGTAAGATTTGATTGGTTCAGCTGATGAACATGTGAAGCAACGTATCTATTTGCCTTTTTAATGTTGATGTGTAAAACAAAATATAAAGATAAAAAAAAAATTGGAGCAGTGCTGACAAAGTGTGCCCAATATGTAAAGCAGCTCTCAATTAAAATTGAGCAGAAATGTCATTCTATGACCAACACAAAATGTTAAAAATAGCATCAGCTTTTCTAAACCACTCTAATTATAACTTACGGATAAAATGAAACCAAATGCTGGTTTGAAGCATAGAAAAGAGAACTGCAAGAGAAAAGAAACTAAACTTTTCTCACCTAGATATCATGCCCAGGCTCACATCTTTGTTCAAGTGAAGCATTAGAAATCTCTGAACAAAGACAGACAAAGAGAAGCAGCAACAAAAGCTGTACATTGATGGTGTGACCCTCAATGATCCAGACTCCCTCTGCCCCATTTTCAGCTTCTCCAAGATCAAAAGCAGAGAGCACAGGGTTGCATTTGCCCATCAGAGCTGGGCTTCTGCACCCTCCCAGATCAACCTCCTCAACCGAGGAGGCAGTCCATCCTGTAGTTCATATCATAGCCCATAAAGCACCTTTTCAACACAAGTATGAGAGCACATAGCTAGAAGAAACAAATACAAGACTGAACAAAAACTCACTAAACATTCAGATTGCAAATCTGTTCTAAAGTGGTCTTATTTCCATAAAATGTCTGAAAAGGAGTAGTAGGAACGTGATTTTACTTCTATGAACTCCACTGGTGATATTTGGAATTGTTCATATTGCAAAAAAAAAGACTATGAAAAGTAGGAGCAGATGCATAAAAACTGCCACAAAAGTAAGTGAAAGGGATGGAGAAAATTCTTCCTGCAAGTAACTAAAAGAGCTCAGCACATTTATTTTATCAAAAAGAACACCAAGAGGTGACTTGATTACAGTGTCTGAAGACCTCCACAGGAAGAAAATAGCAGGTACTGAAGAGCTCTTTCAGACTGCAAAGAAAAGCATAACAAGGACAGATACGTTAAAGTCAAAGCCAGAAAACTCAACTCAGAAACAGTGACAGATTTTTCCTAATAGCTAAGGTGATTATTATTGGGGAAAAATTACACAAGAAAGGAGTAATTTTTCCACCTTTTGATGTCTCCAAATCAATGTCTGCTACTTTGCAAAGGGTGTGCTTCAGTCAAATACAAGTTGCTAGACTCAATACAACAATATCTGAATAAAATGCAATGGTCTGTGATAAGCAGAGGTGAAGTAACTAGTAGTTCTTCTGAATCATTGCTTCTCTAGATCTTTAAAAACTTGCCCAAGGGTTTGGATAGGGAAAGCTTGCTTTCATGTATTGAGGAATTATTTTGACCTTTTTTCCTTAAAGAAAATCAGAAAAGTAATTGTAAACAACTAAGAGGATTTTATTAGCCCTAAAAATAACAAATATCTGAATCTCTTTATATCTGGCATTTTCTGTTCCTTGCAACCTTTTGTTTGTGTGGCTCTATGGCCACATATACTTTATTTTCTCAGTACCCCTTTCTCTTGTACCCCCAACCCTCCAGTGACAGAATAGGAAAGACCCTCTGTAAAACAGTACTAAGATTTTTACGTAACTTCGAAATTCAGATTCTTGAACCTGCAACATAAAGCATGTTCTCTGTACACGCACTACTTATGTTGTGCATGTAAAGTAAGCAATTCTGAATTTTTTTTTACTATGCAACACATGCACATATAAGAAAATTAATTTTCCTCACTATTATTGATCCAACAGGAAGGATGTTTTGTCATTCACAGTTACTAAGGAACATGAAGTCATCCCAGCATCAGAATTTAGACAACTCAGAATGTAACCAAATCAAAGTTGCATATGGGAGTGAAAATATAACTGAGAAAAAAACCCCCTACAGTATGCCATAGCTCCCATAAGGCTCTGTGAATGATTTGGCTCATTTCAGGGGCATATTTGCACATAACAATCTCAACTTTGATCACCTTACCTGATGTGCATCTAGTGCTTCCCCACAGCTCACCAGCCTGTCAGTCTCAGGACTAGCTGGCTTTGCTCAAATCCACCCCAGTTCACAGATCACAATGTCCCCTTACACTTCACACTCTGAGCTAGAGTAGGTACCTGACTCCTTCTTTGCAAGATTTTGAACAAGGAGGGAGACCAATAGATACTGCTCCAATAAATACTTTATTACTTTTAGGTAGTTATTTCTCCCAAGCTCTGCAGAGGGATCATACGTACCTAACTCAGGGATGAAGGGTGCGCTTTTTAACCTCAGCAATGCTAAGTCCAAGCACATTTTAATGATGCAACCTTAAATCTCTCTCACACAGTAACATAAATATCTTGATTACTTTCACCTAAAAACATTGGCTTCAATGTAAATGAGATACTGGCATCAGAAGCTGTTAGGCAATATAGATTAAATCATACATTCATTTAGAAGTTCATAAAATTCAGAAATGCCTTTGAGAATCTGACTCAATCATCCAAACTCCTTACAATGTTTTTAATTAAACACCTAAAAGTTATTAAATGCCTACATGCCTCTGAAGATATGTGCTTAATCAAAAGTCCAGTTAAAGTAAGGTAGTGACTGCTCTTGCTGTTAGATACTTTGAAGTAGTCCCTGACAGAGTCCTGACTTGAACATGAGATAAGGAATTTAACTGCTTTTCTACAACTCTCTCTATTGAACCAAAATATAGGAAGCAATATTTTATGCGGTTTGAATTTCATTTAAGCAAAAAAATACTGCTGTCTGCTTTAATTAGTCTAGTAGAAGAGATAGGGGAAACCTGAACATAACTACAGCATATATATGGCACAATGGTAATTAATGGCAAACATTTTTTTAGTGTCTTTGAGATATTACTTTCAAGACCACTAAAATAGTTATAAATCATTGTTGTATAAACTGATCATGGGAAATCCCATATCTAGAAAACGATTTTTTAAAAACTGAAATTTCATAATAATGTGACAACTTTTCAGTACCACATAGGAATGAAAGTTACCTCTTAAATCAGGTGCTATAATCTAATTTCAAGAGGCAGAAAAGCCTCTGATGACTTAAGCTGTTGGTGGATCTCAAGACTGCTTGTCAAACTATAAGCAGGCCTCAAGCTTCTGTAGACTTTAAATAACTGGAAAATACATGGAAACTCTACAGAAAAACAGGTAAGATGAAAAATAAAGCTTTTGTTCGGGTGTAATTTTTTGATGGATATATAATGAGAATTTTTAAGGAACAAGTTTTAAATTATGAATTCTTATGTGCCAAAAGTAAAACTTTCAAAACTATCACAATTTAGGCTAAGTCCACCTTCCAAGAATGGAAAGTTCTTTGAGACTGGCTTCAACTGACACTTGGAAAATTTTCCCCTTTTCTCAGTTGACTCATCATGACTGTATTTTTCCTTCTGGAGTAGAATTTAATTTGCACAATTTTTTAAGATGGTATATAAGGAGAAATCACATCTCCAGCCTAAGCTCATTAATGAAATTGTGGTAAGAGAAGAAGGAAGCATGCTATTGAGGAGCTCGTATGCTTTTAGAAGAAAAAAACATAAAACAAAAAGACAAAAACCAAAATGCGTTATGAAATCCACTAGTAGAGCCCCTTAAAGTTATTATCTCAAGTGCAGGAGAGGAGTATGATTCTAAAGTACACCATAGCTAATAAAGTTAACAAAAGCTGAGAAGGAGTCTTTAAGCAACTTTTCTTCTTGTAACTGTAAAAGGCTAAAATGTTCCCTCTAGTATGAAATGAGGGATGGAGAAGGGAGCAAGACTAACAAATATGCTACAACAACATTCTGCAGTAGCAGAGTGAAAGTACAAAAGCATGAAATACAATGAGGTATAACACATATTTTTCGCAGATACCTGAGTCAGTGAATGAAAATGAAAACTAAAGCACATTTAATAGCAAATTGCAAAAACATCTATCAGCAGGATGCAGGCTCTGTTCCAGTAGGTTCCTCTAAATGAAGTATATGGAGATCAAACAGCTGAAAAGCTTAGTCCGGAAAGCTCTGCACACTGCATCACAACAGAGGGGGGGAAATGAAAATAAAAGAACAACACAGGAAGATCTATTCCAAACATACCATATCAAAAATATGATTCAGGTATCTTTTTGGACCTTCATAATTCAAAAGAAAAGGTTTATGCTAATATGAAGCTAAGATTGAGGTCATTTAAAGAATGTAGAAGTATGCTGCAGTTTCTATGGTCATATTGGGCTATATGTTATTACTACATTTTGAACGACAGCCATAATTTAGCAGTAAACAGAACCTTGGAAAAGTCTTTAGATGAAGACTTACATTGTTACTGCACACATTTAAAGGTTGATTGTCTTTAACATGAAAATTGCTAGGAGTCTACAAAAAGTTGTACATTTCCTACAAAATAGTTTCCTGAAGTAGAATTCTCTTTACTAATAAGCACTTCTAAATGCCTATTTTTAAGCAGCTTAAAGAAGAAAAGCATGATCTTGTCTTCTATTCTCCCCAGGAACATAATCTCCTTGAATGTCAGAAGGTATCATTAAAATCCTTACAATTTACCACTACTGTTACTCCTCTGAACTACCTATAAACAGAGCTTGAACACGATATTGCAGATTTAGGTTAGATGTGGAAGCTTTCCTTCTTGAACTAACAAAATAGCTTCTGAGTTAAAGCCAAATGAACCCTTGTCAAAATGAATAAAAATTCACAAATAAAAAACCCCCCAACAAAATATTTTTCCTCCTTTTATGATAAGTGGAATATTTTTATATGAGCTTAAGAGCATCTTTTTGAAGAAATATGCTTAATGTTATAAACAGCAGTACTGCAACATTATTGCGTCTATGATTTTGGTAGGAGAGCTCAGAGAAATGTCAAGGTGCTGTGATTTATTGTGGCTTAAACTGAAACAGTGAGAATGCAGAATTTTACAAAATCAGTTCTTTATTCAAAACCAGTATGTCCAATATTATTAGAGAGCCTAGAGAATTAACTTAGACTCTGTACCTAATTTTTTGACTTCTTTTGGTAGATAACGTGAACCTAAACCTTGTCAAGCAGCTGACTGTCTCTTGAGAAAGTTTATGTTGCTGCAAATGTTTTCCAGTGACTGGTCAGCCATGTTGCGGGGAGTTCCCAGGGTGTTATACAGTTTATACTAATTCTTCTTACTTGTGACACATACATTGCTCTGCCGAGTGCTGTCTCTGTCTCTGCCAACATCCAACTTTCCCATAGTTCTTATTTCTTGGAAGGTTTGGGTTTATTTGTTTTTTTTTCATGAAGGACATGACGTGGTAGATGCTTCATTCCTGGATTCATTTAAGGCCAGGCTGGATGTGGTTCTCAACAACCTGATCTAGTTGAAGATGTCCCTGCTCATTGCAGGGATTTGGACTAGATGACTTTTGAAGGCCTCCTCCAACCCAAGCTATTCTATGATTCTGTAATTCTGTGAGTTCCCTTAGCAGAGCAAAGACCTTCATATGTGTTTGTGGGAGAGGGAAATGAGTAGGACAGACATTGCCTGGCAAAGAGAACAAATCTCATCGCTGTCTTTGGGGATAGAGGCTCTAGAGGATTTTTTCAGGGTCTTTCTTTCTTATTCTTTTAAGAGGCTCTGATCTCTGTAGCTAACTGTATGCAGAAGCTGGTTGGAAGCAGCCAAATGTTACTGAACATTTGCATCCCCCTAGATTTTTTCTGCAGGAAGGAAATAATGAAAGAATTCAGAAATTTCTCACACAGAGGTCTTGGGGTGCGGGTACCACTCTTGTTCTTGGTCTCCATTTTGCCACTGGATAACTGCCACTGTTGGGAGTATTTTATAGAACAACTACTCACTTGGATATTAGAAACTCACTGAGATATGTAGAGACCTGAATCTTTGGTCAGCACTCCTGTAATAAAGTTGAATGGGAGACAAGGGACCTCACTCTATAACAAGTATAGGATTATGTGGTAGGCAACAAATGAATATATCAGAAGTGAGGCAGCTCAGGGAAAAGTCGTCAGTTCCTCTTAGGAGGCAGCTGGGAGGCTTTCTCTGGACTTTATGTATTCATTTGTTTTCCTCACCTGCCTCAGAGAAGCCCAGAGCACAGACCAGCTGAGCACACACATTCCCAAGGGAGATAATTCAAGTGAAATGCAAGAAACTTTAAGACACAGTCAACTGAGCAGCACAGCTGGTAGCTTCCATGGTGAAAATATTCTTTGATTGTGCACTTCAACAATAAACAAAACACAGTCTTCCCTGAGGAGAAGAGCACAGAGTTCACACTTTGCAAGAATTATCATATGATTTTTATGGATGGAAGAACCAAAACAGATATGAAGTAAACTTCCCAGAAACAGAGTTTATCAAAGTTCTCCTGGATGCTTTGCCTTTAGAAAGCAAAATGTAACTGAAATCAAAACTCTCTTTGGGAACCCATCTGTTTCAGAGGATTCAACTTAAGGGACAAACTTATCAGAGTTTGAACAGACAGCGAGAGTAAGTATCCAGGAAAATTATCCTCCCTTGCTCTTAGTCCATCCCAGGCAATCCAAATCACCAAGTTAGGTATTTCTTGCCCCAACACCCTTTCAGCAAATTCAAAATCCTCTCTCAGGAAAAACTAAATTAAGGCTCCCCACTCCTCTCAGGAGCATGAGGTTCCCCACCACTCTTCTGGCAGAGGACAAGCAATCTCCAGCCTTCTGCCTTGCCAGCACCCAAACTGGAAAGTTCTTGTAAGTTTTCACTTCCAGCCAGTTCAAATGGGTTCCCTGTAATTTGTCTTTTTTCCAGGCAGGGATTCTAGTTATGTCTTTCTCTGAAATAAATGGCTACCTGGATGCTAGCCCAAGCAGAAGTGTCTGTATGGATACCAAATTTCTTCTCAGAAGCCAAACACTTTACTCACTATAAGCTATAGCCTCTCTCTAATACTGCCTCTAGTAAATACTTCTTCCAAGCCTTTCCTCTGCGCTCTCTGCTTTTTCAGTATCAGCTCTTCTTATCACAGCAACATATTTGGGAACTCATGTTGGGTTTCTTGTCAGCTTATAAACCCCAAGTCTCCCTTACTTATTGTCTAACAGAATATTAAAAATGTTAGAAACATTCCCTTTGCGTTCAAATGTGCTGTGCTTGTCAAACTACCAATACTGTTTCATAAACTTGCCTTTGTCCGTGTTTCCTGTTACACTGGTCTTTGTGCAATCTGTAAAAGCTGTTGGTAACGATCAGTCTTTAAACTTGTGATGAAAATCATGTCAAGTTGGGCCAAAACCTGCAGAATCTACCAAAATGACCTCCATTTAGTAAGGTAAGGCCAGATGCTCTTTGAGGTTCTGTGATGAATTGCTATTAATCTATTTGATATCTCTGTACTGATAATAAAAAGGTATCAATTGTTTGATCTGGTAGAAAAAGGGAAAAAGACATAAACTGCACAAAGTGTAGTACAGCTCAGCCTTTACTTTTAGAAGCCTAACCTTTGATTTCATAAAAGAATGAAATCAGAACAACTGCAGGTAATAAGGGACAGGTAATCCAGTTTGGTCGACTCTTCTGGAACTTCTTTTTTCATTTCAGAACAATATTCTTTCCAAGTACAATTTAATAAATTTAGAACAATGATTTAAAGCAAATTAACAAGTAATCTTTTGATGTAACCAAAATCTATTATTGATTTAAACCAAATTATTGAATCAATTTCTTTTTTGTATATAACTTTTTTATATATTCATTCTTGCTTGGAATAAATTATGGAGAAGATTTAAAAACAATCTGGAAAGGAGGCAATTTTATATGACATTTCTTAATAGACTCTTCCTGCTACATAAGATGCCAGTCAGTTCAATGCATATAAGAGCAAAAATGTATTATTAGTTATATTTTTTCTTCAACATTAAACTAAGCAGAGGAATAGAAGCTTTCTGTTTTCCCTTAGGAATCAATCTACGTATCTGTGACACAGCCTCTTGTTAAAACCGTTTTTGAATGTAGAAAATTATTCAGTTCACTGGAAACTGAAAGATAACTTTAAAAGGAATACAGGATTGGCTATTTACAATCATGATGACAGCAGCTGCTCTCAGTAAATGTCTTCAGGAACAATAAGGGTATCGTGCTTCTGTAGAATAAATGAATCTGGAGTCAGTAAGAGACAGCATCTCCCAAAGTTTTTACCAGAGTATGTTCATGGTTTTGATAAGGGCAAATCCATAGTTAAAGCTGTAACTGTAGTCAGCAGAGTCTTCTTCCCTTCCAGCTGTTACAAGTATGATTTTCTTTAAAACCAGCACTAAATTTTAGATAAATAAAGTCAAAAGGGAGGAGGAAGAGGGGAAAAATACTTTTTGCTTCTGAGGACAAGTAATGTTATTTAGCAACTTCAGCCAGCTATTTCACCAGCAGAAATATCTACTAAGACCTCAGAGGTAAGGTAATCTCAAAAAAAAAGTTTTGGGGTTGAGATAGGCTCTGATCATGCCAAGACACACATAGCTGTATAATGTTACTCAGGTGAGTCAGATAGCTTCACCTGGTTTCTACAAACCCATTTCATGCCTCCTCTCCTCTATAGGAGGACTGTGTTTCCCACATAGTGTCTGCATTTCCCACCAGTGCAAGAGGCAATGTGATGCCTTCTTTCTCTCTTACTCCCTCCCCAGCCACAGGAGAGAATTCCATCCCATGTGCCATGGCTCATTGTGAGACAGGCACTGTTAGCCCACCCAGCTGGCTGCTGGCCTGACAGCAGAGCCATTGGGACTGGTGCACGTGCCTCACAGCTGATGTGAACATGGGGAGGGTTCCTGCAGACACCCACACCATGACAGCTGACTGCAAAGAGTGCAGGTTGCACTGCTCACTCCACACAGAGGTCTTTCTGCACATTAAAAACAACCAGTCCCAAGGTGCCTGAGGAGTCTGGGATGCTTACAATAGCCCTGATCTTGCTCTGTAAGGATTTTTAATGATGGGGCTTTGGCTTTCAAATCTAACAGTGTGTTTAGAGAAAGCGAGCACCAGTATCTCCATTTTACATATGATGAATCCAAGTCACAGGGTCATGAAGGAACCTTGTCATGACAGGAAAAAGTGTTGAAGCCTGGTATTAAAACCAAGAGAAGAATCCAGGTCCCCTGAGACATGGTTTATCAGGCCATGTTGCCACCACCGTATTAAAGTACCACTCCCACTCAGCCTTCAGCACAGATCTCCATTTACAGGAGCTGTATCAAACTCAGCTATTTTTCTTTCAGGAGCTTGCACATGTGATGGAGGTGCCATTCTCCTGTTATTTTTCTGTCAGAGGGAACTCTGAAAGGGTTTTCCCTCTAAGCAGAAACACACTGTACCACACCTGGAGGAGATTTCGGACACCCAGCACTCTATGCACAGGTTGCTGAGATGCTGACTCGCTGGTCTCCATGATCTTCTTTAGCAGCTCTTGTGCAGACGTCGCAAAACCCCCCCGGGGGGGGGGGGGGTAAAGCAAGGAATTGGCCAAAACCCACCTATGCCACAACTTATGGATGAATTTGAGCCCGTTTCTGAAACATCTCAAGACTATTTGGAGTATCCTGAATCTACCACAACATTGACACTTCAACAGTTTCACTGGAAGTCTCAGAACATAAAGTGCCTTATTTGTGTAACCTAAAAGGTCACTCTGTATCAGCCCTGAAGTGGTCAGGCAGCTGGACCAGATGACCACCGTAGGTCCCTTACAACTAACCTATTCTAACAATACTAGATATTGTTTAAAAAAGCAAAGGGAGGAGGGGCCGTGCTTGCCTTGCCTGCCAGTCCAGAGGGGGTTATGAGAAGGAGAGCAGATCTGTGATTCATAGGGGTGAGAAATGGTGAGGGGCCTCACACAAACCCTGTGCTCAGCTGGAGGGTAAAGAAGACACACAGACTGTCTCCATCCTCCTTTAGAGCTACGGCAGCTGGAGAAGAGGCAAGGTGGGATGGCTGTGGGACATGATCCCCCTCTCCCTAGCCACCGTCTTTCACAAATTTCCCACAGACCTCGGCTTTCCACACAAAGGGACATCACTGCAGGTCGCATTTTTCAACAGGTCATAAAATTCCATCTTGAGTTGCAGCCATGCAGAGAGTGGATGTGAAGGAAAGAGAGGAGGAGATGAGAAGTTAGGACAAAGATGAAGAAAATACACCTCTTCAATGAACATTTCAAAATCATAAGAAATGCTTGAAACTAGATTTGTGTATAATAGCAGATGTTCTGTCGTATTTTTTGTTTGGTCATGTAATCAAGAGGAAACTGAAGCAAAAGGCTAATGAAGGAGCTAGAGGAGAACGAGCCATAGCTAGCTAGACCCTCATAAAAATAATCTTAGAAGGGTAACAAAAAAGATTTTCTCCTTCCTGTAAATAAATATGCACCAGTATAACCCATACACGTTAACTTTTAGGGCTCTGGCTAAGTCTGAATTTATTTCCACTGCTAGAGCAGTTAATCAGTTATTATTGTTAGTTACTGATGGCTTAGAAAATCTCTGCCTTTGCAGCTGTGTGTGTCGAGTATGGGACCTCTCTTACAAGAGAAATACAAAAAGAAACAAAATCTCTACTCTGAATGAAGGGCTAAAGGGCACGCAGGGGTATAAAAATCACAGCATCACAAAGCTGGAGCAAACTAGTTTCTCTAAATGATGACATGGGCATCTTTTTTATTGCACTGACTGTTAAAGGGGATTTTATTTCCATTATTCAAGAGTATTTGCCTGGTTATAACTCATCTTTCATGAAGTACCTCATCAACAACTCCACTGCTTCTAGTTAACTTCCACCTATATCGTCTGATATTTACTTCATCCTGCAATTGCTTGACCATTACCATGCATGTTTTACTAACAAGATACCTTCCAATACCTCAATTTTTCTTTCTTTGTTCAAGCTGATTTTACTTGAGCCATGAATACTCCACAATTTTTTCTACAGAACTTTTTGCAGGATTCAAATAGACTGTGAAACAAGAGTCCAAAAAGTTGCATTATTTCAGTCCCCTTTGCTGCTCATCATCACCATGCTGATGAGCACGGTCCAAACATCTTTATAAATTGCAAATGAAAAGGACAGAAGGAGAAAGAAATCATAGTGCAAGATAAAATATACACCAGTACACAAGTGTAAGTGCAAGAGTAAGTGCTTGTGCATTTCACTAAGTGGTTTAATATGAAAACCTAACACAGACATACAGATTTTTCTAGTTTCCTGAAAAACAATAGCAAAGGTATTTCAGCATCTACTTTGCTTTCTTCAATCCAACGACAACTGGAGTTAAACACCACTCGTCAGAGAAAAAACATCCCTTGCTTTACATTATGCATTTCCACCTGTCTTTGTCGTTTCCTTTCTTCCTCATCTTTTTAAGCAAGGTGACAAGGCAGCAATGTATCGACACAACTAGACACATAAGCTATCCCTCAGGGTCTCCTCATGGTGGGTAAAATACTGCCTTGCAGAAGTTTCCTTCCTTCACTGGAGCTTTCCCTCGGATAAAGCAGCCTCTCATCCCTAGAGGGCACCCGTTGAACGCAGCGCCGGGGCACGAAGCTCCTTTCCGCAGGCTGCAGGGTTGATCACTTTTAACCAGCTTCCTCCTCCTGTCTTTAGCTGCATGTCCAGCCAAACCCACCATAACTGAAACGGTTTGAGTCATTCTGCTTGTTTTTTCCCAGCTCCTCATGTATGCACACCCAGAGAGCTTCCCTAAAGTACTCCCTCCCTCACCCTGCCAATTTAGGGGCAGTCATTTGCACCTCTTCCAACAGGTACTCCAAAGCCCCTTACCTTATGATGACAAACATGACCAGAGAGTTTCCTACCAAGCCGACAACGAACACCACCGAGTAGACAGCAGTGATGATGATGGGGATGGCAGGAGACATGCTGGTGTGGTTGTGCAGGGCATCCCCGAAGACCCCGGTAACATTGCTGTCATAGTCTGCCCAGCCCAGGAGCCAGCTGCTGCTGGTGCTGGGGGGATGACAGGACCCCGGGGAGCAGGTGGAGTCCAGCTCTTCCCGGAAAATCTGCACCGGAGCACCCATAGGGGCAGGAGGGAGACTGGGAGGAGAGTACAGACAGCAGTAGGTGAGTACCCTGGAGGGAGGGAAAAGGGAAAGAAACAGAAGTGCTGTCACAGACACCAGACATTAAGACCTCTCAAACTTGTATGTATTAAGGGGAGCTCTGCTGGGACGGGAACTGTAATTTGCCAAACAGAGATTTGAGCAAGCCACATTCATATTAAATAATTACAAGTTTTACATCTCACTGTGTAATGGGCAAGGGCTGCTCCCCCAGGTGCACAAGGAAAGTTTACCTCCACTTCCAGAGATTACACAGAGAAACAAATCAGATGGGAAACAGCTCAGATCCACCCCCACACTTTAACCCTGTCTTTCCCATCCTCCATATTTTAAGTCAAACTGTATCCTAATGGCAGGGGCTCCTTACTGCCTAAGCTCTGCTACAAAGGGAGGGAGAGAGAAACCCACCACCTCTCTGCACATCTGCTTTGACAGCTGGCCCTGAGTTATTTTTTCCCAATCCCATACCTGCTTTCAAAGAAGAGACACAATAATGACACAAAATACCTCTTTCAGTCCAGGAAAAGGAGCGGAGTCCTCAAACAGATGTTATTTGCAGGAAAAGAAAAAATAAAGCAGCTCCACTTGGCTCCTGGAAGTATCACTGCCCTTCTAGGATTTTGGAACCTGAGGCACCTGTACCTTTGGAGAGGCGTGCTGGCAGCAGAGCAGATTCCCGGGCATGAGCTGCAACGTGGTAGTAGCAGTTGCTGCTGTTCCAGCTCCCACCACTTCTTTTCCCTCTCAGGCTCCCTCTGCCTCCCTCTCGCTCTGCCAGGGCTCCAGCAGCACTCTGCACTGATGCACACGTTCTCTTCTGTCTCTGTCCCTGCAGCTCAGAAGCTCACATGACTTCTGTCTAAACACTGAGAGGCAGATAAATTAAAAGAAAGACAAGAAATAAGTTCTGTAATGAATTAATGCTTATTTTTAATGCACTTTTCCAAGTTGCTTTTCCCAGTTTCCCCTACACTCCCGGGCCTGAAGCAATGATCCTCTCGGCCTTACTGAATCCCACAGGCTTTTACACACTAGTAGGTGATGAATAAAACAGGAATTTTCAGTTTAGATGCCTTGCCTGGTCCATCAGCTCTGTCGTGTCTCAGTTCCACAATTGTGCATCCAAATCAATTCCTGCTGGGTGGCAGTGCCCCTGTTCATTTGCACCTGCAAGTTGGAAGAAATTCAGAATCTGGCTTTGGTAAAACAGGCAGACACACACTGATAACTGTTCTTAGTTTGTTCGAGCTCTCCCACACCATGTGAGAAGTCAATAATTCCCTGTAGCACTGCTGAAACTCCACTCTCCTTAGGCTCCAGCTGCAGGCAGGGATGGAGACATGGTACGTGCAGAAACTGCATCCCTCAGCTTACCCCTAATATACTCCATCAAGCAGGGGTTGTTAAGGCATTAATCTGTATCTAGGACATCTCTTAATTTGCACACAGACCTTGAAATCTCCACCAGGAATCCCTCTAAATGGCAATTTCAGAGAGGCACTTCTACTTCTAAAACTTTTTTCTTTTTTCTAAACCCACAATCAAAATAGGAAATTATGTCAGCTGTAGAGTCAAAAGTCATGCAGGAGGTTTAAAAAGGTACAGAATCCCCTCTTATAGAGGCAGAGGCTTGTGAAAACATTATGATGGCTTTGGCTGCAGTCACTGCTTTCTCCAGATCATCAGCATCTGCTCACTATCATCTGTATAGAACTGTCTAAAAGTTTCACCCTTAATGAAGATGGATAAAAATACAAAACAGGAAATATGTAAGAAAAACTCTTCTGAGCAAAATATATTTTAAGGAAAGAACACAGATCTAGGACAAAACAATTTTTTGGAATATAAAGTGAGATACTAACATAAAATGTACCCCAATCCTGTTTTTATACCCTGCAATCCATGGGATCTTGCAGAAGTACTGAAGGCAATTACTACTGTCATCTCTTCTCATGCATAGTTTTACTTGCAATTTTCAACTTCTTGTTAACATCTTCCTGGACATCTCCACATTCTATCTTTAAAACAGCAGTATTTTAGCATTTATTGATAATTTGTCTCTTATGAGTAATCATTTTGTCACTCTGCAGTTGCTAAAGGCGGATCAGAAACTTCTGTATGGTGAAGAAAAAAGTCTATTATCACTCTCCATAAATCTAAAGCATAGATGATGTAAAAAAAATTGTAAGACTAATAGCAGGCTCAAAGCTTTTTAAAGCACCAGTGGTTGGACAGTAAGCTACTCTTTCTTTAGCTAAATTCCATGCTGAAACTCTACAGTGATCTTATACTTCGCACAAAAAAAGATGTGCTCACAGCTACAATCACTGACCCTTAATTGAGTGTGCGTTGCAACCACATGGGACTGGAATGAGGTAGAGTTTGATCACAACACTGCAAATTATAAGGTGAGCCAGAGGCAACTGTTAAGTTGCCTGATGCTTTCTGGCTGCGTGAGCTTCATGTTGGAGGCTCCGCTCTGGCTCTTGGTTGCTGTAGGTGTTTTACAATTCAGTAGGAAGCAAGTACTTGTCCTAGAGAAATGCCTTTTCTGACAGTCAGGTCAAATTCCTGTAAACTGTTAGAAATAATCTTTTCTTGTGTTCGCTTTCTTTATGAAAAGTGTAATATCTGGATTATCGGCAGTAACGGGTCTCACTGCAGGTACTGGAAACAGCTGCAATGATATTGAAACTAAAAACAAGGGCAAAGGGAGCCCCGTGCTCCATCACCGTCTTCCTCTCCTTCAACACATAACTGCTCAGTGGTTCTGTGCCCTTCCCAATAGTCCTGTGGAATGGGACAGCAGTCTCCTGAAGTCATGAGGGATTTGCAGGTGACTTAACCCAAACTGTCCACATGCTCATACCAAAAGTGCCTGTTCCCTCTGAGGGCTCACATTGGACAAAAGGCCTTGTTCTTTCAAGGGAAAGCAAGGGAAAATTCAGGGAAGAAAGACAGCATAAAAGGACAGTGTCACTGCACAGCTGCAATTTTCCTCCAGCACTGCTGTTACAAACCTGTGGCTCAAATGCCCTCAGGATTCTTTTCACTATAATACTGCAGAGCCAGTGTTCACTTCACTGGACTTTGGGAAACACAACAGAAATCATCTGCACCTCTTTTAAATAAAAATACAAATCAATGTAGCAAATCTATATTGAGAGAACATTATTTAAGTTGTGTATTCCAGCTCTCAAAGGTAAAAAAATACCACATCCAGTTGTTCAATGTCGAGGCACTACAATACATGTGCATGTACACAACCTTGGTTTTTTTTTCCCAGGCTCTCTGCCTCATTCCTCGATCAGCTACACAGTACAGCTACATCTAAATGGAAGGACATCTATAAATTTGGAATTTTGTACGTGTGAAGTGATATTTTTTGCAGTCCTAGTGAAATTCTCTGAATGAATAGGGAACATGAGGGGAGAGAAATACGTGATATTTAACTAGAGCAGGTTGGAAGGGTTCACCATTGTCGTTTTTATTATCAAAAACTAAAGAGCTGTCCCCATCAGCACACTGCTTCAAAACCTTAATAACATGGTGGGGCATTAATTCAGCCCTGACTCAGAGGTAAGAGTGAACTGCACTGAATCATCGGCACGACTCTGTGCAGCACCCTCTCACTGCACCACAGCAGAGACCCAGCTCCATCACTCCGGCACATGTGGGTTTTGAGTGAAAGCTGCTAGTTACCAACAGTTTCACAGAGGATCGTGACACTTTCTAGGTTTATGGTAAAAGTGTAGGATAGGGTGGACCTTGAAGTTCAGCCATGAATTGTAACACTACATACTTTGATACTAGATCATTTGTAGAGGTCACTTCATTCTAGAGGCTGGGAGAGAGGCCAAGACAGTGGAGCACAGTATCTTAAAATTCATTTTTAGTTCATAATTGTTTTAACTACCTGATTGACCAAAGGCTACAACACCAGTGAACCTAAGTAAACACAGGAGATGCTGGAACACTTTCTGGTGGCTCCAGTTGCCAGGGAAACAAAGTTCTCCTGTCTCTCTGCATCCAGAAATGTTAGCTCTCTGTGTGAACACAGCTCCTGGGAAATGATGTATTTCATCCTCATCAAACACCAGCAAGGGAGAGAAAGGGAGAAAAGAGGCGCAGGAAAGAACATGTAATACTTCCTAACCAGTTTTTGTACACTTATTTTATCATAGCAGACTAAATATTCAGCGTAAGATTTGTAATTTTTTTTTTTTTTTGCTGGTAGAAGGCAGAGATACATTTTAAAATAAATTACTAGTAGAGATCTCCACTGTCACCTTCAGAAACCAACCTAACGAAACCCTAAGCACCAGGACAGACTCTGTGGCATGTACCAGGATATATCCACCTTCCACAGGAAAGCCCTTGGGGGGGTACGGAGAGACCAGCCACCTGCAAACTGACAACTGTAAGGAGGTACTGGATAGGTGCTGAGAGTTTCCTGAGCCAGATACTTTAAGAAGGAGGAGTGTTGTACAGATAAGAGCTAACTGGCAGCAAGGAGGTCAGTGGCTGGGATTAAGGAGTTCAGCAGGTCATAACAGGATGCCATCTGTTCCGCTTGACTGTCACCCTGCCTCTCCCCAGCAGCACTACCTATCAAGAGCCTCTGCTAGCAGTTCTATAACTTCCCACTTTTCTGTAGGAGGCTACAGCTGTGACTCCCACAGGAGACATGAGGATGCTGAGAGTGGCTGGACATGAAGTAAAGAACAGCTTCCAGTGTTTCTCTTTTAAAGAAAAAAATCTAGTATTCTTCAGATACCTGTACAATAGACACAGATACCTGAGCTACAGACCAGCTCATCTAATACAGATTTATTACTTTTCTTAACTAATAACTAACTAAACAAATAACAATTAAGTCCAATTATTATTTACAAATAGTGGAAACGCAGTTCTGCTGATAGCTGGCACACTGCTCCAGGAAGGGAATGGGGAATCAGCTAACACAACCCAAACTTCCACTCAGCTTCAACTTGGAGACACAAATTATATTGATACCATTGATAAGTTTTATGGGAATAAAAGCCACTTTAAGATTAGCTAGGTGGTTTCATTTTAGGATGATCCCAGTGGATTGTGTGGGATAAATACTGACTTCTCCCCAAAGAGCTCAAGTTCCTGCAGAGCCTTCTCATTACCTTTTGACAAGAAAGATGATTCACTTTCAGGAGGTAAGAATTGTGTTGGTTATATGCCAGTGATACCTAAATCTTAATCTTCTTTGCTTCAGACTTAGAATTGCTTGTTGGCTTTTTCTGATGCCTGGCAGAAGTAAGAATCAGACTTATAAATGATGTAGCTGAAGACAGAGAAAAGTAAATTTTACTTAAGCAGTCCCTCCCACCTCCCCTGCCTCCTGCTTTTAGCACTTTCATTCACATGTATTCAATGGGTTAAATGCGACAGTGTTGTGATGAAAGAGGGGTGAAAATTTCATTTCTAACAGACAAAAAGGAGGGGAAGGAAAAGAAAATCTCTAGAAGTGTAACACAGAAAAGTGTGAGAGCAACTCAAGCTAAACAAAACTTACAGAGGGAGAAAGGATTCACTAGGTATCATTAGTGAGACCAAAGAGCACCAAACAGAAACATCAAGTGTAAATTAAGACTTTGGCAAGGGAACAAAGAAAATCATCAAAGGCTTAGATATTACACTGAAGTATACCCTGTGTATGCGTTATCTTCACCTTTCTTCTGATTTCACCTCTTTTACAGTTAGTATAACTGCCTATTATTTCAAATCAGCATATTCATGAATTAAATGGCACGAAGGCAGTTCCTTTTTATTTGAATAAATTAGAATCTCATACCAGCTAATTTTCCAAAGTACTTTTCAATTTCAGTAACAGAAGATTACTAATTGCTTTAGGATGCTAATTGCTTTACATACTGAAAGGGGTTTTTTTAGTAAATGCAAAGTTCCTTTGAAACCTCAAGAATAGAAATCATTTTAGTGCCCAATGGTTTTACTTTCATTGTTTCAACAGCATGCTTTAAGTGAAGATACCAGCACGTCTTTAGTGCCTGTGACTTCTTACTTGCTCTGTAATGCTAAGTGGCAGAAACTGCTGCTTTCTACCAGAAGGGAGAGTAGAATGTCCAGTCAACCGTTTTCCACCGCTGGCTGTTAAAGGTGGAACAATCTGGGGTTTATCCACACAGGTTATTAAAAGACAGGGCATTAAAACATGTGCAGAAGTGTTTATTTCAGATGACACAAACAAATTGCTGATTAGCTTTAGAAAACATGAGACATGCATATAGCCTGTAATGTCCCAGACAACATGTAACCATCTGGCTTGTTTGGATTCCACAGGCAGAAACTCTCAAAAAAAAATAGTCACCTTAGAGGGACTGAGCCCAGCAACCAGCTTCTCATGCAGATATGCTATTTCTAAGAAAACCTGCATCATAACTAAAAGCTATTTCGCTCCTAAGACACACTTACAGGTAACCAAAATGTAAACACTTTTTATAGGTGTTTTACGGCTCTAAGTAATTTTTCACAACCAGCAGACAAATTCCCTGAGACTGTGGTCAACTGGCAAAGAAGTTTTCTTGTATAACAAGACAAGCCAGAAATGCTCAAGATCTGCAAATAACCCATTCTTGAACACAAGTGTTGTAGAAACTATGTATTTTGATGGCACTTTATTACTGCCAAAGATGGAGCGTGGATGCATATCCACACATACAGGGGGAGAGAGAGAGAGGGAGCTCCAGCAGCTGAGGCTGGCAAATGAGCTGGTGGTTAGGCTTACAGAAACAGCCCATCCTCAGGCTTTAGCCTTTCCTCTTGGATCCAGTCCATAGTAGATAAACAAATATTCAGAGGAAGACAGATTGCTCTCTAATCTAGTAGCCAAAAGTCTTGCTAGACATGTAGAAAGCCAAGGCTCACCTCCTTGCTTCAAACCAGATATAACTGTCTTGATCTCCCACTTGTAGCCAAGTTATGTTTCATCCCAAACATTCACGCTTAAATTGCTAATAGGAATTTAACCAGCAAATTCTAGCAATAAAACTTACATATTTCAACATAAATGATAAAATCATCTCACTATATTTTTAGTTGTTAATCTGTGTCTTGCTTCAGTCATTTAAATCTAAAGTTTTGACTCCAGATTTTGAACGGTATTTACCTTGAGTTTTACAGAGTGTTTGTAAGATATATAGTTTAAAGCCACATGATGCTTCTAGAATGCTTAATCCACCGCTTAAATTAATGAAGAGTTAGGAAAGCCTCCAAAACTATTCAGGTTAAATTTATTGTGCTAGCAGTCAGCAATAACTTCAGACAAAATTATGTGTCCTCTACAAAATAGTTTTATTATTTATGATGTTAAAATTGATATGGAAGAGTCTAAAAGTTATAAAGAAAACTGTAAGATAAATTGTGTCCTTCTGGAATAATCAGGCAAGTGTAACAGGATTAAAATACTTAGTAGAGCACTGCAAAACCTTTATTCTCATTCTGCATGGCAGTGACCCACACAGTATTGTTTCAGAAATCACAACATACACACGTCATCTCAGAAAAGAGCTTCAGAGATTGTCTTAAGTGATCATAGGGATGGATCCTCATTCCAAGAAGATGAGGGTTTGGCTTTTATAGTCAATTCTACTGAGTGCAAAGGATCATAATGAGGTGTTCTTCTTTATGCCTTTCAGAACAATAACTCGTCATTAACCTTCCCTCCATTATTATAAATACTGAGAATACAGGACCATCTTTTATGAATCGAACAGGAAGAAAGAAGAGAAAAAACCTTCTCTTCTGTAAGAGAGGTAACACTCTAAATTTTGTGTATGGTCTGAACAATAAAAGAATGACAAGAATGAATTGTTTGAAAGTAGACAGACTCAAACAGAGGCCTCTGCTCCTGTGCCTTTGTTGTCTCCAGAAATAAACATGAAATGAGCCCAAGGCTGCTGCAAAGAGTTACATTCCTGTGCTTCTGATAAGTGTCTTGGGAGGGGGGGAAGCAGATAAGCTAGTCTCATAATTAGATTTTCTCTTCTTTTGTGTGTCTATGGCACCAAAATAACCAGAGATCTTCAGAGTTCATTGCCCTGCCTGCTGCCCAGCCCAGCCCTGTGGGCAAGATCAGTCCCACAGTCCCTGAAAGTGCTTCCTGCAGGCATGCTGGGTGTAGATGAAGGTCCTCTTTCATGGATGTTGCCATGGAAGCTTCTTAGTAACTCAGCTCTGATAAGCCTTCACTGTGCAATTACCAGCTGGTGGTTTGTCTTAAAAAGCCTACAGACCCTCAGCACTGTAATTAATCTGAAAGACCTATAGCATGTTTCAACTGACACTAGTATTATGTGCCTGTGGCCTTGACTTGCTAGCCCTTCATTCAAACTGCTGGTTTTCGTGGTCACCCACTCGCCCTGTAATTGCTACTAGTAATTTCTACTAGCAATTCCATACTATTTATCCCTACGGGTTAGTATGTTATACCAAACAACTGTATATTAAGGAAAAAATCATAAAGCAATACAATAAATATTTAACAATAAACTGCTGTAACACAACCTTTTCTGCATACCTAAAGTACTAAGTGATAATCACATGAAACTGTAATCTTATCTATAGAACGTGAGCTTTATATAGACATCATTTCTGCAGCAACTTATTCCAACAAATTGAAGAACAGGTTTTTTTAGCATTTTGCAACCTATGTTCATGAATATTGTTCTATTGCAGATTTTGTCACTTGAAAGAATGAATGAGGCTTTATCATTTCCAGATTAATAACTCCTCCTGGAGAGAAGGTGTATATGGGATAGGATCCAGGTTGAACATTTTTGAACCTATGTACGTATATACTCACAGCTACTACTTTGCCTCTGTGATTACCCCAATTCACTTTATAGCAATGCAGTAAATGGACAATTTTCATCATAATTATGTGTCCAGATAGGTAGAGGGTTTTCAAATCCCCAGCTTTCATTTCCCTGTGGGCCTTGTTCTGTGCATTACTGAACACGATTATATAAATTCTGCCAGAAAAAATTGTTTGAACCAGCTCTGCATGGAGGAAGAAGGGAAATGCCATTATAGATGTGAAGTTTTTGCATTTTGTGCATTCTGATTAATTCTAACACAGTGTTTTACAAACCGCTCAGCACCGCAATGCTGCTGTGAAACAAATACAGTAAAAAGTTTCACTGTCAGTAAAACAGAGAAAATACAGGAAGGTTGTACTGTGCTTCCAGACATACTGAAGGAATTAGTAAAAGCGCCAGAAGCAGACTCGAAAGTCCCTTCTTTTTAGCTCTACTTAGTCTATCGTTTACCAGATCATTTCTGCCAGCTTTCATTCCTATCCCAAAAGCTTTTCCCTGTGTTAATATCACTGGCTAACTATGCATCAAACCTGTGAACCCTCTATGAGTCAAACAGTCCATTTGTATCAGAAGCCATCCACTAAACGCTGGCAGGGCTTAGTCCAATTAACCCTGTTAGTAAGGCCCTACAGGACAGGCGTTTTAAGATAGAAGATTATTTTTCTGTGATTTCAGATCAATAAGAAGGATAGAAAATAAAAGCCCACCTAACTCCATGCTCTGTGGAATCATCTAGCTTTAGTATTTCACACCACCTGCATATTCATTTTTATAGTCTATATAAAGCTCTTTACCATGTAGGAGAATGAAAGGATTATGTGAGCCATTCAATTCTAGAGCAACAGGAATTTTTCTGGTATAAAATCCATATCCTGCTGTAACTTTATGACAGAAAGTATTATTCATTACTGTGCACGAGAATAATTTCAGAACCTGAGCAAGAGCAGTATTAGCAGCTAACTAATGTCTCAGTCTTTAAAAAAAAGTTACCATAAATAGAAATATATACTCAATACATATATAATTGATAATTAGCACTTGCTTTGCTACTTTCCCTTGAAAGATATAAACAACAATTAATACAAGTATAAAAACCCCAAAATATGCTGTTTGCCGTTCTAGTTTTCATTTTACTTTCCAGAAAAAAAATGGATTGTACATGATCAAACCTACATTTTGGTAACACTTTGTACATCTTTGTGGTTTGGAGATCTTTTGAGAGATATGAATTAATATATGACCAAGAGCAAATCTTTGAAGTGGTTTAATCTTTTCAGTGGAAACATGAAATAAGAAAAACTGTAAATAAGAAAGGATGACACATTTAATTCTAACACTAATATATCTATATGGTGCAACCACCATAGATGTGAATTACAACTGCCAAATTATAACTTACCCCTTGGGAAAGATTAAAATTTGGGGCTTTAAAATTCTTTCAGATATTGAAACAGAAGTGAAAAATGACTCCAAAAGAATTTATTGGCTGTTAAAAAACAGTAAAAGTTGGTTCCATACCTCACCTTCTACAATTGAAGATGCACATATTTTGCTCCTCAAATACTGTAAGTGGACATATCCTTCTTTCTATGATATTACACATTTCCCATTTTTATTTTTAAGAAAGTCAGTCAGTCTCTCCTCTGTGCCTGGCAAAATCTTGGAGCAGATTCTCCAAGGCATGGAGAGGCACATGAGAAGGCATGCTAAGGCACATGAGAAACAGCAAGGTGCTTCATGACAGCCAGCATGGCTTCACTAAGGGGAAATCCTGCCTGACCAATTTGGTGGCCTTCTATGACAGGGCTATGGAACTGATGCACAGGGGTAGAGCAGTTGATGTCATCTACCTGGACTTGTGCAAAATGTTTGACACTGTCCCACACAACATCCTTGTCTCTGTATTGGAGAGACATCGGTTTGATAGGTGGACCACTCGGTGGATAAAGAACTGGC